>CM036553.1:9553779-9561279 GCA_020745685.1 Tautogolabrus adspersus
GGACATATTCAGATGTGCAAAAATTCAGCCAGATTCAACAGTGTGAGGAGCACATCTTTAAAAGGGCCTTCTCTGCACACAATTGTGGCTTACGGCCATACCACCCTGAACACGCCCGATCTCGTCCGATCTCGGAAGCTAAGCAGGGTCGGGCCTGGTTAGTACTTGGATGGGAGACCGCCTGGGAATACCAGGTGCTGTAAGCTTTTTCTTTTTTTTCACCTCAACTATAGGATATTCATCACTCCATGTTTGACAAAATAAATACTTTAATGAAGACAATTACATTGTGTGAAAACATTGTTTTTGTCATAGGGTGATAGTGACATATTCAGATGTGCAAAAATTCAGCCAGATTCAAGAATGTGGGGGAGCATTTGCTCCCCCACATTATGGCCAAGGGCACCAGATCTTTAAAAGGGCCTTTTCTGCACACAATTGTGGCTTACGGCCATACCACCCTGAACACGCCCGATCTCGTCCGATCTCGGAAGCTAAGCAGGGTCGGGCCTGGTTAGTACTTGGATGGGAGACCGCCTGGGAATACCAGGTGCTGTAAGCTTTTTCTTTTTTTTTTCAGAGTGCCACATATTGTGATGTCATGATACGTCATGTGATGTCATCAAAGGACATGTTCAGATGTCCAAAAATTCAGCAAGATTCAACAGTGTGAGGAGCAGATCTTTAAAAGGGCCTTCTCTGCACACAATTGTGGCTTACGGCCATACCACCCTGAACACGCCCGATCTCGTCCGATCTCGGAAGCTAAGCAGGGTCGGGCCTGGTTAGTACTTGGATGGGAGACCGCCTGGGAATACCAGGTGCTGTAAGCTTTTTCTTTTTTTTCACCTCAACTATAGGATATTCATCACTCCATGTTTGACAAAATAAATACTTTAATGAAGACAATTACATTGTGTGAAAACATTGTTTTTGTCATAGGGTGATAGTGACATATTCAGATGTCCACAAATTCAGCCAGATTCAAGAATGTGGGGGAGCAAATGCTCCCCCACATTATGGCCAAGGGCACCAGATCTTTAAAAGGCCCTTTTCTGCACACAATTGTGGCTTACGGCCATACCACCCTGAACACGCCCGATCTCGTCCGATCTCGGAAGCTAAGCAGGGTCGGGCCTGGTTAGTACTTGGATGGGAGACCGCCTGGGAATACCAGGTGCTGTAAGCTTTTTCTTCTTTTTTTCAGAGTGCCACATATTGTGATGTCATGATACGTCATGTGATGTCATCAAAGGACATGTTCAGATGTGCAAAAATTCAGCCAGATTCAACAGTGTGAGGAGCACATCTTTAAAAGGGCCTTCTCTGCACACAATTGTGGCTTACGGCCATACCACCCTGAACACGCCCGATCTCGTCCGATCTCGGAAGCTAAGCAGGGTCGGGCCTGGTTAGTACTTGGATGGGAGACCGCCTGGGAATACCAGGTGCTGTAAGCTTTTTCTTTTTTTTCACCTCAACTATAGGATATTCATCACTCCATGTTTGACAAAATAAATACTTTAATGAAGACAATTACATTGTGTGAAAACATTGTTTTTGTCATAGGGTGATAGTGACATATTCAGATGTGCAAAAATTCAGCCAGATTCAAGAATGTGGGGGAGCATTTGCTCCCCCACATTATGGCCAAGGGCACCAGATCTTTAAAAGGGCCTTTTCTGCACACAATTGTGGCTTACGGCCATACCACCCTGAACACGCCCGATCTCGTCCGATCTCGGAAGCTAAGCAGGGTCGGGCCTGGTTAGTACTTGGATGGGAGACCGCCTGGGAATACCAGGTGCTGTAAGCTTTTTCTTTTTTTTTTCATAGTGCCACATATTTTGATGTCATGATACGTCATGTTTTGTCATCATAGGACATATTCAGATGTGCAAAAATTCAGCCAGATTCAAGAATGTGGGGGAGCATGGCCAAGGGCACCAGATCTTTAAAAGGCCCTTCTCTGCACACAATTGTGGCTTACGGCCATACCACCCTGAACACGCCCGATCTCGTCCGATCTCGGAAGCTAAGCAGGGTCGGGCCTGGTTAGTACTTGGATGGGAGACCGCCTGGGAATACCAGGTGCTGTAAGCTTTTTCTTTTTTTTTTCAGAGTGCCACATATTGTGATGTCATGATACGTCATGTGATGTCATCAAAGGACATGTTCAGATGTCCAGAAATTCTGCAAGATTCAACAGTGTGAGGAGCACATCTTTAAAAGGGCCTTCTCTGCACACAATTGTGGCTTACGGCCATACCACCCTGAACACGCCCGATCTCGTCCGATCTCGGAAGCTAAGCAGGGTCGGGCCTGGTTAGTACTTGGATGGGAGACCGCCTGGGAATACCAGGTGCTGTAAGCTTTTTCTTTTTTTTCACCTCAACTATAGGATATTCATCACTCCATGTTTGACAAAATAAATACTTTAATGAAGACAATTACATTGTGTGAAAACATTGTTTTTGTCATAGGGTGATAGTGACATATTCAGATGTGCAAAAATTCAGCCAGATTCAAGAATGTGGGGGAGCATTTGCTCCCCCACATTATGGCCAAGGGCACCAGATCTTTAAAAGGCCCTTCTCTGCACACAATTGTGGCTTACGGCCATACCACCCTGAACACGCCCGATCTCGTCCGATCTCGGAAGCTAAGCAGGGTCGGGCCTGGTTAGTACTTGGATGGGAGACCGCCTGGGAATACCAGGTGCTGTAAGCTTTTTCTTTTTTTTTTCAGAGTGCCACATATTGTGATGTCATGATACGTCATGTGATGTCATCAAAGGACATGTTCAGATGTCCAGAAATTCAGCAAGATTCAACAGTGTGAGGAGCAGATCTTTAAAAGGCCCTTCTCTGCACACAATTGTGGCTTACGGCCATACCACCCTGAACACGCCCGATCTCGTCCGATCTCGGAAGCTAAGCAGGGTCGGGCCTGGTTAGTACTTGGATGGGAGACCGCCTGGGAATACCAGGTGCTGTAAGCTTTTTCTTTTTTTTCACCTCAACTATAGGATATTCATCACTCCATGTTTGACAAAATAAATACTTTAATGAAGACAATTACATTGTGTGAAAACATTGTTTTTGTCATAGGGTGATAGTGACATATTCAGATGTGCAAAAATTCAGCCAGATTCAAGAATGTGGGGGAGCATTTGCTCCCCCACATTATGGCCAAGGGCACCAGATCTTTAAAAGGGCCTTTTCTGCACACAATTGTGGCTTACGGCCATACCACCCTGAACACGCCCGATCTCGTCCGATCTCGGAAGCTAAGCAGGGTCGGGCCTGGTTAGTACTTGGATGGGAGACCGCCTGGGAATACCAGGTGCTGTAAGCTTTTTCTTTTTTTTTTCAGAGTGCCACATATTGTGATGTCATGATACGTCATGTGATGTCATCAAAGGACATATTCAGATGTGCAAAAATTCAGCCAGATTCAACAGTGTGAGGAGCACATCTTTAAAAGGGCCTTTTCTGCACACAATTGTGGCTTACGGCCATACCACCCTGAACACGCCCGATCTCGTCCGATCTCGGAAGCTAAGCAGGGTCGGGCCTGGTTAGTACTTGGATGGGAGACCGCCTGGGAATACCAGGTGCTGTAAGCTTTTTCTTTTTTTTCACCTCAACTATAGGATATTCATCACTCCATGTTTGACAAAATAAATACTTTAATGAAGACAATTACATTGTGTGAAAACATTGTTTTTGTCATAGGGTGATAGTGACATATTCAGATGTGCAAAAATTCAGCCAGATTCAAGAATGTGGGGGAGCATTTGCTCCCCCACATTATGGCCAAGGGCACCAGATCTTTAAAAGGGCCTTTTCTGCACACAATTGTGGCTTACGGCCATACCACCCTGAACACGCCCGATCTCGTCCGATCTCGGAAGCTAAGCAGGGTCGGGCCTGGTTAGTACTTGGATGGGAGACCGCCTGGGAATACCAGGTGCTGTAAGCTTTTTCTTTTTTTTTTCAGAGTGCCACATATTGTGATGTCATGATACGTCATGTGATGTCATCAAAGGACATATTCAGATGTGCAAAAATTCAGCCAGATTCAACAGTGTGAGGAGCACATCTTTAAAAGGGCCTTTTCTGCACACAATTGTGGCTTACGGCCATACCACCCTGAACACGCCCGATCTCGTCCGATCTCGGAAGCTAAGCAGGGTCGGGCCTGGTTAGTACTTGGATGGGAGACCGCCTGGGAATACCAGGTGCTGTAAGCTTTTTCTTTTTTTTTTCAGAGTGCCACATATTGTGATGTCATGATACGTCATGTGATGTCATCAAAGGACATATTCAGATGTGCAAAAATTCAGCCAGATTCAAGAATGTGGGGGAGCATTTGCTCCCCCACATTATGGCCAAGGGCACCAGATCTTTAAAAGGGCCTTTTCTGCACACAATTGTGGCTTACGGCCATACCACCCTGAACACGCCCGATCTCGTCCGATCTCGGAAGCTAAGCAGGGTCGGGCCTGGTTAGTACTTGGATGGGAGACCGCCTGGGAATACCAGGTGCTGTAAGCTTTTTCTTTTTTTTTTCAGAGTGCCACATATTGTGATGTCATGATACGTCATGTGATGTCATCAAAGCACATGTTCAGATGTGCAAAAATTCAGCCAGATTCAACAGTGTGAGGAGCACATCTTTAAAAGGGCCTTTTCTGCACACAATTGTGGCTTACGGCCATACCACCCTGAACACGCCCGATCTCGTCCGATCTCGGAAGCTAAGCAGGGTCGGGCCTGGTTAGTACTTGGATGGGAGACCGCCTGGGAATACCAGGTGCTGTAAGCTTTTTCTTTTTTTTCACCTCAACTATAGGATATTCATCACTCCATGTTTGACAAAATAAATACTTTAATGAAGACAATTACATTGTGTGAAAACATTGTTTTTGTCATAGGGTGATAGTGACATATTCAGATGTGCAAAAATTCAGCCAGATTCAAGAATGTGGGGGAGCATTTGCTCCCCCACATTATGGCCAAGGGCACCAGATCTTTAAAAGGCCCTTCTCTGCACACAATTGTGGCTTACGGCCATACCACCCTGAACACGCCCGATCTCGTCCGATCTCGGAAGCTAAGCAGGGTCGGGCCTGGTTAGTACTTGGATGGGAGACCGCCTGGGAATACCAGGTGCTGTAAGCTTTTTCTTTTTTTTTTCAGAGTGCCACATATTGTGATGTCATGATACGTCATGTGATGTCATCAAAGGACATGTTCAGATGTCCAGAAATTCAGCAAGATTCAACAGTGTGAGGAGCACATCTTTAAAAGGCCCTTCTCTGCACACAATTGTGGCTTACGGCCATACCACCCTGAACACGCCCGATCTCGTCCGATCTCGGAAGCTAAGCAGGGTCGGGCCTGGTTAGTACTTGGATGGGAGACCGCCTGGGAATACCAGGTGCTGTAAGCTTTTTCTTTTTTTTTTCATAGTGCCACATATTGTGATGTACTTTAATGAAGACAATTACATTGTGTGAAAACATTGTTTTTGTCATAGGGTGATAGTGACATATTCAGATGTGCAAAAATTCAGCCAGATTCAAGAATGTGGGGGAGCATTTGCTCCCCCACATTATGGCCAAGGGCACCAGATCTTTAAAGGGCCTTTTCTGCACACAATTGTGGCTTACGGCCATACCACCCTGAACACGCCCGATCTCGTCCGATCTCGGAAGCTAAGCAGGGTCGGGCCTGGTTAGTACTTGGATGGGAGACCGCCTGGGAATACCAGGTGCTGTAAGCTTTTTCTTTTTTTTCACCTCAACTATAGGATATTCATCACTCCATGTTTGACAAAATAAATACTTTAATGAAGACAATTACATTGTGTGAAAACATTGTTTTTGTCATAGGGTGATAGTGACATATTCAGATGTGCAAAAATTCAGCCAGATTCAAGAATGTGGGGGAGCATTTGCTCCCCCACATTATGGCCAAGGGCACCAGATCTTTAAAAGGCCCTTCTCTGCACACAATTGTGGCTTACGGCCATACCACCCTGAACACGCCCGATCTCGTCCGATCTCGGAAGCTAAGCAGGGTCGGGCCTGGTTAGTACTTGGATGGGAGACCGCCTGGGAATACCAGGTGCTGTAAGCTTTTTCTTTTTTTTTTCAGAGTGCCACATATTGTGATGTCATGATACGTCATGTGATGTCATCAAAGGACATATTCAGATGTGCAAAAATTCAGCCAGATTCAACAGTGTGAGGAGCACATCTTTAAAAGGCCCTTCTCTGCACACAATTGTGGCTTACGGCCATACCACCCTGAACACGCCCGATCTCGTCCGATCTCGGAAGCTAAGCAGGGTCGGGCCTGGTTAGTACTTGGATGGGAGACCGCCTGGGAATACCAGGTGCTGTAAGCTTTTTCTTTTTTTTCACCTCAACTATAGGATATTCATCACTCCATGTTTGACAAAATAAATACTTTAATGAAGACAATTACATTGTGTGAAAACATTGTTTTTGTCATAGGGTGATAGTGACATATTCAGATGTGCACAAATTCAGCCAGATTCAAGAATGTGGGGGAGCATTTGCTCCCCCACATTATGGCCAAGGGCACCAGATCTTTAAAAGGGCCTTTTCTGCACACAATTGTGGCTTACGGCCATACCACCCTGAACACGCCCGATCTCGTCCGATCTCGGAAGCTAAGCAGGGTCGGGCCTGGTTAGTACTTGGATGGGAGACCGCCTGGGAATACCAGGTGCTGTAAGCTTTTTCTTCTTTTTTTCAGAGTGCCACATATTGTGATGTCATGATACGTCATGTGATGTCATCAAAGCACATGTTCAGATGTGCAAAAATTCAGCCAGATTCAACAGTGTGAGGAGCACATCTTTAAAAGGGCCTTTTCTGCACACAATTGTGGCTTACGGCCATACCACCCTGAACACGCCCGATCTCGTCCGATCTCGGAAGCTAAGCAGGGTCGGGCCTGGTTAGTACTTGGATGGGAGACCGCCTGGGAATACCAGGTGCTGTAAGCTTTTTCTTTTTTTTCACCTCAACTATAGGATATTCATCACTCCATGTTTGACAAAATAAATACTTTAATGAAGACAATTACATTGTGTGAAAACATTGTTTTTGTCATAGGGTGATAGTGACATATTCAGATGTCCACAAATTCAGCCAGATTCAAGAATGTGGGGGAGCATTTGCTCCCCCACATTATGGCCAAGGGCACCAGATCTTTAAAAGGCCCTTTTCTGCACACAATTGTGGCTTACGGCCATACCACCCTGAACACGCCCGATCTCGTCCGATCTCGGAAGCTAAGCAGGGTCGGGCCTGGTTAGTACTTGGATGGGAGACCGCCTGGGAATACCAGGTGCTGTAAGCTTTTTCTTCTTTTTTTCAGAGTGCCACATATTGTGATGTCATGATACGTCATGTGATGTCATCAAAGCACATGTTCAGATGTGCAAAAATTCAGCAAGATT
>CM036553.1:9566279-9601279 GCA_020745685.1 Tautogolabrus adspersus
CGATTGAAATGATCTCTGGTTCGGAGGAGGAGGACGGTAGTATGGACCTGGACAGAATAAAGGCGCTTAAAAAGAAGTGGTCGAGGACGGAAAAGGAGCAGATGAAAAAGAAAAAGCTATGTAAGTAATGAATGCATTATGGTGGTGTTTGCTCTCTCTCTTGCTCATGAGTAGTAAGCTCAAGATTTCCTCGTTTAATGCAAATGGTCTTAGGAATATGGGCAAATTAGATGAACTTTTAGTTATGATAAACTCTGACATCATTTGCATACAAGAAACCAACTGGACTGATGAACTGATGAGTGACATAAGGGGAAAGTGGAGAGGGTTCATATACGAAAATAATGGGACTAGTAGATCATGTGGGGTTGCAATATTGGTTAAACGAGATAAGGTAAATCAGATAACCAAAATTCAAACAAACAATGATGGAAGAGTGTTAATACTTGAGTTTGAACATGAGGAAGAGACATTGAGACTAATTAATATATACGCGCCAAATGTAGAGACAGAAAGAAGAGATTTGTTTAAAAGGTTAGAGCCATATTGTATTGGGAAATGTATATTGGTTGGTGATTTCAATGTGTGGTGTAGTAGATTGGACGCTTCAAATGCTGCTTATTATAGATTTGATGCTTCTAGAAATGTTTTGTTGAAAATGATGGATGAAAATAATCTAGTAGATGTATGGAGAAATGAAAATCCAAGGAGGAAAGAATATTCAAGAAGACAGGTGGTGTTAAATGAATTAAAACAAAGTAGAATCGACTTATGCATTGTAAAAAATGAAATAAAAGAATTAATTGAGGGTATAAAATATAAATTTACTGCGCTGAGTGATCACGCTATCATGGAGTTTGAGGTAGGTCATGAGATAGAAGGAAGAGGAGGAGGAGTGTGGTGCCTTAACTCCAGTTTATTAGAGGATAGCATTTATAGGAAGAAAATTATCCGTTTAGTAACTGGTGACAATACAACAGAGGTGTGTGATGGTAATGTATGTAGTTGGTGGGAAAAAGTGAAAGAAAATATTAAAAAAATAAGTATTAGATGGGCTAAACAACGGAAATGGAGAAATGAGCAAGAGGAAAGAATACTGAAAGAGAAACTGTCAAAAGAACTGCTTAAAGTGGAGGAAGACCCAACATATAACATTAAGAATTATGTTAAAATAAAAGAGGAACTAGACAAATATGAAAAGAATAAATGTCAGGGTGCAATAATTAGAAGTAAGGCATTGTATGCGGTGGAAGGAGAAAAATGTACCTCCTTCTTCCTTGGATTGGAACGACAAAAACAAAAAAGAGCGTTTATTGCTGAGCTGGAAAATGAAGCAGGTAAAAAAGTGAATGATTTTGTGGGTATTTTGGAAACTGTGAGAGAGTTTTACAGAAAGCTATATGAGAAAAGTGTTACTGATGATGAGAGTGTGAATGTGATTCTGGAAACTGTCAGTGCTAAGATATCCACAAATGATCAAGTTTACTGTGATTCCAACATAACAATTGAAGAAATAAAGGATGCAATAAATACTTTGCAGAATAAAAAAAGTCCCGGCTCGGATGGTCTGACGGGCGAATTCTACAAAGCTTTTGTGGATATCTTAGCACCGGTGTTGTTAAATATTTTTAGTTATATGGAAAAGAATGAGGTGATGTCTGAGTCAATGGCAACAGGAATGATTGCGTTAATTTTTAAAAATAAAGGGAGTAAGAAAAAATTGGAGAATTATAGGCCTATTAGTCTGCAAAATATAGACTATAAAATATTAACTAAGATCCTAGCTAATAGGTTAAAGGGGGTGGTAAGTAGCATCATAAATCCTACGCAGGCATATAGTGTACCAGGTAGGGATATTGCAGATAGCATTTGTTCGGTAAGGGATATTGTGGGTCATATGACAGAGGTAGGAGGAATTGTCCTTAGCATAGATTTAAATAAAGCTTTTGACAGAGTAGAGCATAGTTTTTTATTTAAAACTTTGGGAAAATTTGGTTTTGGGGAAAGATTTGTAAAATGGATTAAACTGATATATAAAGAAGCAAAAAGTTGTGTAAAATGTAATGGTGTAGTAACAGACAGCTTCCCATTGCAAAGATCTATTAGACAAGGTTGCCCTCTGTCGGCAATTTTGTATAGTTTATCTGTGGAACCTCTGGCATGTTTTATTAAAAAATGACAAAGAAATTAAAGGAATAACATTACCCAGGGGAGAAATAAGCATCATACATCAATATGCGGATGATACAACATTCACAGTGAAAGATTTAGAGAGTGTGAAAAAGATAATGGAACATATGGAAACGTATGGGAGAGCAGCAGGTGCTAAAATAAATGTAGAAAAGTCAGAGATGATGTATATGGGGAGTGTAAATAGAGTGGCATGTGATATCCCGTTTAAAATCACAAATGATTTCATTAAAATTTTGGGAGTATTTATTGGTAAGAAAGAAAAAGAAGCCAGGGATTTAACATGGACAGGGGTTCTAAATAAGGTGAAACAAGTACTTAATTGGTGGAAACAAAGAGGTTTAAAATTAAAGGGTAAGGTAGTGGTTGTGAATGCTTTGTTAATGACCAAGTTTGTATATGTTTTAAATGTGCTTGACATGCCGGAGTGGGTAGAACAGGAGGTAAGTAGGCTCATTTCTAAGTTTATTTGGGATGGGAAGGGGGTGCGGATAGCGCATCAAACATTGATAGCGGCTTATAAAGATGGTGGTTTAGGACTGGTTGATTTGAAGACAAAAAAGACGGCTATTAGAATTAAAACGGTTCAAAAGTATGTATATGGGAAAGTGGAATATGGATGGAAAGGCTTCTTTAAAGAGTATTTGTATAATTGTGGAGGATGTGGGGTGAATGGTTTACTGATGGGTTTTAGAACAGCAATGATAGCCAATATTCCGGCGTTTTATAAAGAGGTTTTCGAAGCCTGGTCGGAGGTGATCGATAACATAGGGTACGAGTGTAAGAGCATTGAGGAAATCAGGAACCTGCCGGTCTTTTTAAACCCTAAAATAACGGACAACAACAAAATGTTGTACAATAAGGTTTTTTTCTATGCCGGATTAAGGCAGATTAAAGATTTTGTATATGAGGTGATTCCAGGTTTTCTAAGGGAACAGGCGATCATTGACTCCGTTAATGACTATGAGGAAATCAAGGTGAAAACCATTGTAAATATGTATGAGAAAATTAAAAGTGCTGTACCAATCGAATGGAAGAGAGAGATCGATAAAGAGGAAGTGAAAAAATGGTGTGAGGACTTACCAATATTATATTGGGAGAAGGATGGGTACAGAAAAGAATTAAATAGTGTGAAAATGAAAGTTGTATATCAGTGTTTGGTAGAAAAACGAATTAAAAGACCAGCGGCGGAGGCAGTCTGGCCTAAAATATTTCCAGATTTGGAGGTAAAAGGCATTTGGAAAAACTTACACATAAAGTATAACAGTATAGAATGTGAAAACAATGATTTCAAAATAAGACATAACAGAGTTTATACGAATGTGGTGTTGCACCAAATTAACAGAAATGTTAGGAGAGAGTGTGATGTGTGTGACAACGAACCGGAAAATATGATGCATTTAATATTGGAGTGTGGAAAACTAAAGGATTTTTTTGTTAAATTAAAAGGCATGTTACAAAAGAACTGGGGGAAAGAATTTATTGATGGTTTAGACTGGAAAAAGCTTTTTTTGTTTGGGTTTAATGGAAAAGGTAAAGAGACAAATACTAATTTGTTGAATTATGTTTTAAGTCACGCGAGATATGCTGTTATTTTGAGAAGGAATTTAGCGCATTTTGAAGATAAACTTATAGATGTGTGGACATATTTTGATTCTGTTTTAAAGAAGGACATTCTTTTGCTTTGGAACTATGGATTGAGTGAGTTTGAACAGCTTTTTGTAGATGGCTGTGGTCTGATTTCGGTTGTGGGTAAAAACAAATTAAGGTTTAATATGTGAAAGAAAAGGGAAAAAGTGGTTGGGACAAGAATTTAAGATGATGTTTTGTTTTCATTTGTTTTGGGGAGTGATTGTTAGCTTGGATTAGTGAGTGTTTTTATGTATGGTTTGTTTTATTTGATCGGTGTGGCTGTTTGATTAGTTAATAATATAAGTGTTTCTGTAGGGGTTTTGGAGCAAATTTAGAAAGTGAGAATGTCTGTGTTTGTTAATAGAATGTTTTGTGTTGTATTTGTGTAGGTTTATGTTTGTCATGTGAATACTTGTGATATTTTTTTGATAATAAAAGAGAAAAAAAAAAACACGCCCGATCTCGTCCGATCTCGGAAGCTAAGCAGGGTCGGGCCTGGTTAGTACTTGGATGGGAGACCGCCTGGGAATACCAGGTGCTGTAAGCTTTTTCTTTTTTTTCACCTCAACTATAGGATATTCATCACTCCATGTTTGACAAAATAAATACTTTAATGAAGACAATTACATTGTGTGAAAACATTGTTTTTGTCATAGGGTGATAGTGACATATTCAGATGTGCAAAAATTCAGCCAGATTCAAGAATGTGGGGGAGCATTTGCTCCCCCACATTATGGCCAAGGGCACCAGATCTTTAAAAGGGCCTTTTCTGCACACAATTGTGGCTTACGGCCATACCACCCTGAACACGCCCACTTTTTCCAGTGAGCCTGAGGTAGTGTGAGCAGAGAGAGGAGAGCTTAAAGTTTTTTGCTAGAGTGAGGTTTTTGGAGGGTTTTTTTTTTCTCGAGTTATTAGCAAGTCCACTAGGCGTGTGTTTTGTCCCCCGACAGTCCCGGACTGTTTGGGGGAGCATTTGAGTTTTTGTTTTTTTTGCTGCTGTATCCTTTTGTTAAGCGAGAGTGGCAGGTGCTAGCAGCATGGAGCTAGCTAGCATGGAGCTAGCTGTAACACATGGACGGAATGAACAAACAAATGAACCAGGGAACGGAAATAATGACAAGGATAATGAATACGGACAGAACGGATGGACAACGGTAACCAGGACACGGATTGGTAAAAAAGATAGAGAGGACGAAAATGGAGGAATGGACGGAAGAACGACAAAGGCTAATGAAACAAGGAAAGACACCAACGAACAGAGAGAGAAAGAGAAGAGTGGAGGAGCTATGACGGAGGCAGCGAGCAAGAGCGGCGGTAGGAGTGTGGTGACGGAGAAAGGAGTGAGGAGTGATGGCGATGCAGCAGGGCCGAGCAGACCGCACGGGAGTGCGGAGAGCGGCGAAAAAGAAACTGGCAAAAAGTATGAAAAAAACTTGACTTTGAACATCGAGGTGGAGGGAGGGCGGGTGACAGTAAATGAACTGATGAAAAGCATGAAGATTATATGTGGGGGGCTGTTAGCTTGCCGGTCGGTGGGTCCTGGGAAATATGAAGTCACAGTTAGCAACAGCAAAGGAAAAGCGAGGCTGCTGGACGGATTTAAAATCGGAGGAGTCAGCATCATGGGTAAGGAGCTCAATAATAATGAACTTGTGGTGTCGTTCCTGAATCTGCCCGCCTACATCTCGGATGAGGAAATAGAAATGAAGCTGTTATCGTGGGGTGTTAAACCGACCTCCACCATAAGAAGAAGAATATGGCCGGGGACAGACATTGCTGATGGCACGCGCTTCCTTAAAGTGCGCTTTAACGACAAGGTACAGTCGCTCCCTTATTCCACGAAATTTAATACTGCGATGGGGAGCGAATATTTTAGGGTGATTCATGATAAACAATTGAAAGTGTGCAGACTATGCATACAGCCGGGCCACATATTGAGAGAGTGTCCGGAGTTCTCCTGCCATAGGTGTGGAGTTCAGGGGCACTTTGCCCGTGAGTGCGAGGCACAGAGACAATCGTGCATGAAGTGCGCGAAAAAAGACTGTGTGTGTGCTAATGAGGAGGAGGTGGTGATGAACGAGGGGAGCGGCGAGGAGAGCGGAGAGGAGGGGGATCGGATCTACGAAGGGAAGGAGGACGAGGGCTCGAGCGGCAGCGCGGAGGAGGACGGAGAGAGTGACGGAGAAGGGGTGCTGAGCGAGGAGAGCAGCGGAGACGGGAGAGCAGAGAGGGCGGACGGGCAGACGGCGAGGGGGGATGAGAAAGGACGCACGAGCAGGCTACAGGATGAGAGACGCGAGAAGGCGGCGAGTGGAGAGAGAGAGATGGGAGCAGCGGACACGAGAGAGAGCAGATCGCTGGAGGAGGAGGTCATCCCTGAGGTGGCTTTGGAGCAGGTGAGCAGGGTTTGCAGGAAGAAAAAGGTAAAAGGAGAGCTAGTTCATGAAACGGACAGTGAGATGGACGTCTTTGAGCTGGCCAGCGCTCAAAAGAGGCTGAGCTCGGGAGAGAGGCGAAAGTTGAATAAAAAGATGAAGCATAGAGACAAATCGGACTAATGACAGTGCTTCACAGATTTGTTTTCAGAAGTTTCTTTTTTTTGTGTGCGACTATGACTCTGAAACTCTCATCAGTTAATATGAACGGTCTCAGAAGCAGAAGTAAGAGACTTTCTTTTTTTTCCGCATGGCGGATGGACATATGCTGCGTCCAAGAGACTAGGTGGGACGATGGCCTAGCAGAGGACATCGAGAAAGACTTTGACGGACGGGTGTACGTAGCAAACGGGACAGTTAGAGCAAGAGGAGTCGCAATTCTGGTAAAAACAAATCTGGTTGAGGAAGTGACCGAAGTTTATAAAGACAGTGAAGGGAGAGTACTGATAATTGACTGTGTGTACATGGGGAAAAAACTAAGAATAATGAACGTTTATGCACCGAACAATGAAATGGAAAGAAAAGCATTTTTCCTGAACATCTGTAAGTGGTGGGAGGGTAATTGTGTGGTGGTGGGGGATTTTAATGTGGCCTTGACGAAAACAGACGTCTCTAGGAACAATGTGTTTAAAGGGGATGTCAGTAGGGGCGTATTGAAAGAACTGATGCAGGTGTATTATATGGTGGACGTATGGAGGGTTATGTGTCCGTGGGGCAGGTGTTTCTCTAGACGGCAGCTGGTTCAGGACAGACTAAAACAGTCACGAATCGACTACGCGTTGGTAGCGACGGGAGTGATCAGGAGTGTGGAGGGGGCGGAGTACTCTCTCAACACGTGGAGTGATCACTCCATGTTGACTTTAAAAATACGGGGCGGGATGAAGGGGAAGTTGCAAAATAAACTGTGGTGTTTTAATGCGAGTTTATTGGACGACGTCAAATTTGTAAACAGCATGAGGCGGTTCCTCGAAACCGTCGGGTATGAATGTGGCATGTATGGAGATATGAATGAGTGGTGGGACAAAGCCAAGCAGAGGATTAAAAAAAAGTGTATACATTTTAGCAAACAAAAAAGATGGGAGGAGAATAGAAAGGGGGAGTGCTTGAAAAAACAGTTAAATGAGGAAATTCAAAAACTGGCAACAGATGAGAATAGGGAGACGATGCATTATGTAACGCTGAAAGAACAGCTGGAAAATTATGATTTAAAAAAATGTAGGGGTGCGGCAGTCAGGAGTAAAATTCAATATATGTACGAGGGGGAGAGAAGTACCGGTTTTTTTTTGGGTTTAGAAAAACAAAAGCAGGACAGAACTGTTATCAGAGAATTGAAAAATGTGGACGGTAAAATAATAACGGATGAAAGTGAATTAATGACGGTCATAAAATGCTATTACGAAAAACTGTTTAGCAAAGAGGAGTGTGACAGCGGGTGTATGAATAGAGCGCTGGGTGCTCTGAAGAAAACATTAACAGATGATGACAGAATGTGGTGTGAGAATGATGTTACGGAAGAGGAACTGGAATGTGCGATCAAAGGGTTGAACAAAAATAAGAGTCCGGGGAGCGACGGCTTAACAGCCGAGTTTTACAGCGCTTTTAAAGACCAGTTGGTACCGATCTTGAAAAAATTGTGTGTAAATATTCAGAATGTGAAACGCGTGCCGAAAAGCATAGCAGAGGGGGTGATCACTATTTTTTACAAAAATAAGGGTGAAAGGAACAATCTAGACAATTACAGACCCATCAGTTTATTAAATACGGACTATAAAATATTTGCAAAAGCAATAGCCAATAGAATAAGACAGGTAATAGACTCCATCATTGCACCATCACAAGCCTACAGTATACCAAACAGGGACATTGCAGATTCCATAATATCAATAAAACAAACGGTCAGGGAAATGGAGAGGGAAGGGGGGCTTTGGTTAGGGATTGATTTAAACAAAGCATTTGACAGGGTGGATCATGTTTTTCTGAGAGAAACATTGAGAACTTTTGGATTTGGGGAGCGAATGGTGAGTTGGGTGAATGTGTTGTATGAGTCGGCAGAAAGTGTGGTGAAATGTAACGGTAGCCTGACTGACTCTTTTAAGATTAGGAGGTCAGTGAGACAAGGGTGCCCAATGTCGGCGTTGCTGTACAGCATCGTGGCAGAGCCCTTGTCGGCGCTGATCCTAAACGATGCCTCGATACTTGGGGTGGGCACTGACAATGTAAAAATAATTCAATACGCGGACGACGTAAATGTAACTGTGAAAAGCGAGGATGATATTGAGAGGGTGCTGAAACACTTAAAAACGTATGAAAACGCATCTGGGGCAAAAGTCAATGAACATAAATCAGAAATAATGACACTAGGTAGGTTGAAAGGTTGTGTAAATAGGTGGGGATTTAAGGAGGTGCACGATAACAGGAAAGTGTTTGGTGTGTATGTAGGTCAGGATGAATACGTGGGGGATGATGTAACATGGCGTGAGGTGATTGGGAAAATGAATAAAACTTTGAATCTGTGGAAGGCCAGAGGGCTCTTTCTGAGGGGAAGGGTGGCCGTAGCAAATGCGCTCGTGTTGTCCAAAGTGAACCACGCACTGAGTACTTGTACGTTTCCAGACTGGGCCTTTAAGGAGATATCAAAGACCATTAGGGACTTCATTTGGAAAAACAAAGCAGCGAGTATAGCTCACAGAACAATTATACGGGCTAAAGATCAGGGGGGGCTAGCTTTGATTGATTTACTGGCAAAGAAAGTAGCACTAAGGGCAAAACTAATAGGTAAATTTATGGACCCAGACCGGAAAGTAATTTGGAAAAGCCACTTCCTGACACATCTCAGCAGCTTTGGCCTCAGCAATGAGGACAATCTGTTGATGGTCAGTGCTCGGGAAGCGTTCCACCACATCCCGAGGTTTTTCCAGGAAGTGCTCATCGCGTGGTATCAGGTTTCATCCTGGACTGTACCAAAGTGCGGAACGAGGGGGTCTGTGATGCGGCTACCCTTCCTCTCAAGCCCATTTTTCATAAATGAGGGTAGGTCTCTCAAGTGTATAGGTTTATGGAGGGCGGGAATGACGAGAATTAGGGATTTGGTGAATACGGAAGGGGATTTTGATATAGATATAGTTATGAGAAGATTGAACAGAAAAGATCAAAAGGTAAAAAGGGCGGTGGTAGTCGAAACTGTTGAAAAAGTTAAAAAGTGTTTGTCTAATGTATGTCGACAATTGTTGAAGGAAACAAATGCGGAGCAGGGCGATGCGGTGGAGATCTTCCTGTGCCTGGGTGAGAAGAAACATAACATAACACAAGTCAAAACAAAAACCTGGTACACATGCGCACTAGCAGACCGAATTCAGAAACCTACAGCAGAAATAAAATGGACGCAGACATACCCACAGCTCACCAGCACCGACATTTGGAAGAACATAAACATACCGCATACATCGCATGCAACATTTAACTTGGATTTCAAGCTCAGGCACAGGAGGATCTTCACCTGCATCGTCCTGCATCAGATGCACAAGGAAGTATATAGAAGACTTTGTTATGTGTGTGACAAAACTGAAGAAGACTTAGAACATCTCTTTCTTAACTGTGAAGCATTGAGGGATTTCTGGAACAAAATTAAAAACTTGATAAACAGAAATGCGAAAGCTAAATGTATTGATGACAGGGGTTGGGAACTGTCAGTTTTGTTGGGTGTGAGTGGGAAAAAGAGGGAAACAAATGGGATTAATTTGATTTTGGCACTGGCGAGATGGGTAATTTATAAAAGGAGGAATTATGCACTGTATGAAAGTAGAGTAATGAATGTGTGGAGTATGTTTGTGAATGAATTGAAAGCGCACGGATGGATGTTGAATGTGGCGAATGAATGTGACTTTGTGCGAATGTTTGTGGATGAGGGGAGACTGTGTAAAGTGGTGGAGGGTCAAATTGAATGGGATGTGTAGTGTTGGGGACTTTATTTTGGTTCGATTTTATGGCTTTATTATTCGGCAGGGTGTTTACTTACAGTAAGAGGGTCCTTTTTGAGGGAGGTTTACTATTGTTTTGGATTTTATTTGCTGTTTCTTCAATTTAAGGAGTGTTTTGAAGGAGGGTTGATTTGATCGGGTTTTTCATTGAGTTCTTTAAGTACTTAGTGGAGTTTATTTGTTTGAATTGATTGGTTTGAATTTTTGTGTGTATAACATGTTGTATTTGAATGTAATGTGAGAAAATGTATTTTTTGATAATAAAAGATAAAAAAAAAACACGCCCGATCACATTCTTGAATCTGGCTGAATTTTTGCACATCTGAATATGTCACTATCACCCTATGACAAAAACAATGTTTTCACACAATGTAATTGTCTTCATTAAAGTATTTATTTTGTCAAACATGGAGTGATGAATATCCTATAGTTGAGGTGAAAAAAAAGAAAAAGCTTACAGCACCTGGTATTCCCAGGCGGTCTCCCATCCAAGTACTAACCAGGCCCGACCCTGCTTAGCTTCCGAGATCGGACGAGATCGGGCGTGTTCAGGGTGGTATGGCCGTAAGCCACAATTGTGTGCAGAAAAGGCCCTTTTAAAGATGTGCTCCTCACACTGTTGAATCTTGCAGAATTTCTGGACATCTGAACATGTCCTTTGATGACATCACATGACGTATCATGACATCACAATATGTGGCACTCTGAAAAAAAAAAGAAAAAGCTTACAGCACCTGGTATTCCCAGGCGGTCTCCCATCCAAGTACTAACCAGGCCCGACCCTGCTTAGCTTCTGAGATCGGACGAGATCGGGCGTGTTCAGGGTGGTATGGCCGTAAGCCACAATTGTGTGCAGAGAAGGCCCTTTTAAAGATCTGGTGCCCTTGGCCATAATGTGGGGGAGCAAATGCTCCCCCACATTCTTGAATCTGGCTGAATTTTTGCACATCTGAATATGTCACTATCACCCTATGACAAAAACAATGTTTTCACACAATGTAATTGTCTTCATTAAAGTATTTATTTTGTCAAACATGGAGTGATGAATATCCTATAGTTGAGGTGAAAAAAAAGAAAAAGCTTACAGCACCTGGTATTCCCAGGCGGTCTCCCATCCAAGTACTAACCAGGCCCGACCCTGCTTAGCTTCCGAGATCGGACGAGATCGGGCGTGTTCAGGGTGGTATGGCCGTAAGCCACAATTGTGTGCAGAGAAGGGCCTTTTAAAGATGTGCTCCTCACACTGTTGAATCTTGCAGAATTTCTGGACATCTGAACATGTCCTTTGATGACATCACATGACGTATCATGACATCACAATATGTGGCACTCTGAAAAAAAAAAAGAAAAAGCTTACAGCACCTGGTATTCCCAGGCGGTCTCCCATCCAAGTACTAACCAGGCCCGACCCTGCTTAGCTTCCGAGATCGGACGAGATCGGGCGTGTTCAGGGTGGTATGGCCGTAAGCCACAATTGTGTGCAGAAAAGGCCCTTTTAAAGATCTGGTGCCCTTGGCCATAATGTGGGGGAGCAAATGCTCCTCCACATTCTTGAATCTGGCTGAATTTTTGCACATCTGAATATGTCACTATCACCCTATGACAAAAACAATGTTTTCACACAATGTAATTATCTTCATTAAAGTATTTATTTTGTCAAACATGGAGTGATGAATATCCTATAGTTGAGGTGAAAAAAAAGAAAAAGCTTACAGCACCTGGTATTCCCAGGCGGTCTCCCATCCAAGTACTAACCATTTGCTCCCCCACATTATGGCCAAGGGCACCAGATCTTTAAAAGGGCCTTTTCTGCACACAATTGTGGCTTACGGCCATACCACCCTGAACACGCCCGATCTCGTCCGATCTCGGAAGCTAAGCAGGGTCGGGCCTGGTTAGTACTTGGATGGGAGACCGCCTGGGAATACCAGGTGCTGTAAGCTTTTTCTTTTTTTTTTCAGAGTGCCACATATTGTGATGTCATGATACGTCATGTGATGTCATCAAAGGACATGTTCAGATGTCCAGAAATTCTGCAAGATTCAACAGTGTGAGGAGCACATCTTTAAAAGGCCCTTCTCTGCACACAATTGTGGCTTACGGCCATACCACCCTGAACACGCCCGATCTCGTCTGATCTCGGAAGCTAAGCAGGGTCGGGCCTGGTTAGTACTTGGATGGGAGACCGCCTGGGAATACCAGGTGCTGTAAGCTTTTCCTTTTTTTTTTCAGAGTGCCACATATTGTGATGTCATGATACGTCATGTGATGTCATCAAAGGACATGTTCAGATGTCCAGAAATTCTGCAAGATTCAACAGTGTGAGGAGCACATCTTTAAAAGGCCCTTCTCTGCACACAATTGTGGCTTACGGCCATACCACCCTGAACACGCCCGATCTCGTCCGATCTCGGAAGCTAAGCAGGGTCGGGCCTGGTTAGTACTTGGATGGGAGACCGCCTGGGAATACCAGGTGCTGTAAGCTTTTTCTTTTTTTTTCACCTCAACTATAGGATATTCATCACTCCATGTTTGACAAAATAAATACTTTAATGAAGACAATTACATTGTGTGAAAACATTGTTTTTGTCATAGGGTGATAGTGACATATTCAGATGTGCAAAAATTCAGCCAGATTCAAGAATGTGGGGGAGCATTTGCTCCCCCACATTATGGCCAAGGGCACCAGATCTTTAAAAGGCCCTTTTCTGCACACAATTGTGGCTTACGGCCATACCACCCTGAACACGCCCGATCTCGTCCGATCTCGGAAGCTAAGCAGGGTCGGGCCTGGTTAGTACTTGGATGGGAGACCGCCTGGGAATACCAGGTGCTGTAAGCTTTTTCTTTTTTTTCACCTCAACTATAGGATATTCATCACTCCATGTTTGACAAAATAAATACTTTAATGAAGACAATTACATTGTGTGAAAACATTGTTTTTGTCATAGGGTGATAGTGACATATTCAGATGTGCAAAAATTCAGCCAGATTCATTATGGCCAAGGGCACCAGATCTTTAAAAGGGCCTTTTCTGCACACAATTGTGGCTTACGGCCATACCACCCTGAACACGCCCGATCTCGTCCGATCTCGGAAGCTAAGCAGGGTCGGGCCTGGTTAGTACTTGGATGGGAGACCGCCTGGGAATACCAGGTGCTGTAAGCTTTTTCTTTTTTTTTTCAGAGTGCCACATATTGTGATGTCATGATACGTCATGTGATGTCATCAAAGGACATGTTCAGATGTCCAGAAATTCTGCAAGATTCAACAGTGTGAGGAGCACATCTTTAAAGAGTAACTAAACCCAAAAACCTTTTTTTTTGAGCTATATACCTCTGTATTTGAGCATTAAGTAGTGATGTGTATCAATTCAGGTCCCAATCTCGACATTTGAGTACAAAGTATTGAAAATCGATATATTGTTTGAGAAATGTGCCTAGTTACTGTTGTCATGTTGAACCTTCCCAGGGCTGAGAACGGGTACATGCCTACGTAAGAGTACACGCCTACGTCATCAAACCTACATGCCTACGTAAGAGTACACGCCTACGTCATCAAACCTATAAAAGCCTCGTCATCACAAGGCACACTGTCAGAGTCAAGTGGATTGGAGAGGTGTGTGATTAATAGCTTTAGTGATTTAGTAGTTGGATGTACTGTTATCATAGATTAATTTGGTGTATATTTTAGAGTTGTGAGTTTATAGTATTTAGGAGTTAGTTGGAGGTTGTAGGCAGTAGTTAGGTTAGCTCTTTTCAATATTAGTTAGCTAGTGGCTTAGCTTTACTTGTAGGTTAGCTTTAGCTCGTAGTTTAGCACAGTGACTTTTAGGAAACCTAGTGTTAGTTGTTTGATTTAGCATTTACTTTTTAGAGTATTTATTAGATAGTGGTCAGGATGGGTCGGCAGTTTCTGCCGTGGCTGCAGTAGCAGCTCCGAGTTGTACAGTTTTCCAGCGGACCTGGATATTAGGCGTCAGTGGCTGCGTGCTTTGGGGCTACCGGATCGTGATCTCCCCCAACATCATGGAAGTGGATCTGGGTTTTTCTAAATTGGCCAAGATAAAAACCGATGCAGTGTCAGACGTTGCTCTCCCGGTGTCAACAACAGGAGGACAGTCACAGCAGCTGCTGCTGCCAACAGCAAGTCCTTTGAATATTGAGGTGAGTGAATAAATAGTATGTTGGTAATAGGCAGTTTATTAACAATTACATGACTGCTTGGTTAATGTTTTGGGGAAAGGAACTGCTCTAGCAACTTAATTGATGTTGGCGAAGATAACTGTTAGGCAGCGGGAAAAGAGCGCACATAGTGGAGGTTATGGTTAGCTGTTAGCTTAGCGCTAATGCTAACAGCGCTGTGTCCCGTTGTTGCTGTCTTCATGTGCGCTCTTTTCCTGCTGCCTAACGTTATCCTGCGGTCCTGTAGATTCTGTCAATAGGCTGCTAAAGTGATGAATATTACAATAATTAGGCCGCGCTGCGTCGTTTATCAGGAGAGCTAATATGCTTGGCTGGTAACATTAGCCTGTACCAGGGCTGTGAGCACAATGCACAAATAAAACCATCAGCTCTTTATAAAGTGTGCCCTTCTGTTTCCCCGTTTTAAGGGATATGTTCGTTTACTAGAATATTCAGCAACGTGTTTGTCATACTTGTGATACGAGTCACAGCAGGTCGGAGCTTTTTATCTGTGCGCACACAGAGGGGTTAGTGAGAGATGTAAACTTAATCAAATAAATTAGAGACGTGATGATGATATCCTCGACATTTGAGTTATTCTTTTAATAACTTCAGAACAGTTTATGAAGGTGCGCAAATCCAACTCTGCTGGAGACGCGCTGCACAGCTCCTCTGCTCACTTGTTGTCTAGAATTGAGGAGTCTTTCAAAACTGCTCTGCACGAAGTTTATTCACTAAACAGTATATCAGCGTTTTCTTGAAATGTACTTTTTTTAACATAAAGAGGGAGATGGTCGTCTCACACTGAGTGTGTCGAGTGCTCTTATAGCTCCACAGAGCCACTCATCACCTCACTGCTCTGTTTGTTAAAAACTACACTTCCTTTTCAGTTCATTCGTTTTTTTAGATTGACAGTTTTGGACTTTAGCTTCTTTTAATAGAAAGCTGTTGCTCTTCCATTTTACTAAGAGTTGCTAGCTTTTGCTGTTCATTAGAAAAAGTTTAATCTAGAGCCCTTTCTCTGTGCTCAGGCTCGGACTCCTAACAGAAGTGTGTCATGTGAGACTGGCACTTTCATGGCTTTTCCCTGAAGGTCCAAGGGCGAGCTCCACCCCAGTCATAAGAGTCTGAACTCAGATTCTCTATTGTGTGTCCTAAATATAAACATGGGGACTTCACTGAAGAGTCATCCTACTCCAGGTAATTTGTTTTTAGAAATATGAGTGGCATCATTATTCATCTGTGGAAAATGGTGTTATAACTCTTAATGTATCTGTACACTGAAGGCTACATGGACACTCTGATGGAGCTGCTTTTCCTCCATGTTGTGGAAGACCCCTGTCCATACCAGGAGTTCCTGGACACAGTCTCTGTATCAGAGAAACTCTGCACCCAGTTCACAAGACCTGACAGGAAGGAGGCAGTGGTGAGACACCAGTCAAGCTTCTTCAAGAACATGTAAGGTTTTACTCAATACACAATATGTTGTAAAAATACATTTCTTGTTACTGATGTTTATGTGACTATGATTGCTTTTTTCTTCAGGCACTAAGTTCCTGTAAATCCACTTCAGACTGCTGTACTGCCTGGTTGCACTCTTCACATGGAGGACAGTGTCTGAGACATGAACAGTTTGTCCTTCAAGCTGCACAGCACCACCTCCAGCAGGCCGAGGTCTATGGGTGATGAGGCGTTTGGTGTCTCTTCCCTAATGTGTTCATTCATTTAGCTGTTTTGATTTTTGATGGTTCATATGAAATACTCCTGATCAATCACAGACATATTTTAAATCACTGTAGTTTAATATTTAAAGTGGAAACAGAGCGGAGTATGTTTTACAGTAAACAAAAGAGTCAGAATTGAAGCCCCTCCCTGATAGAAAAGCCATCTAGTCTCTCTGACTGTGTTGTATTTCTGTCCAGGCATTGCCACATACTAATCTAGTTTTAAACATGTAAACAAATGAAGTTTGTTTCCTACAGAGACATGATCATTATTATTATTGATCTACTCCTGCTATTGTAAATAGTACAGCAGAAATGACTGCAGCGTGTGTTAGGACCCCTGCTGCTCCTAATATTGAGATGATAAAGGGCCATATGACATGTTTTATGATGGGTTGTTATCACTGTGTGAAGTTGCTGCTGCCTTTTAACCAGGACCACCTAAAAGGACATGTCCATATGTCATTCACAAAGACGAAGTTCCCTCCCCCCCCTCCCCAAAAAGTATAAAACTTGTATGTCAGCTATAGTTTCCAATCCAAACTGTATTGCATTAAACTCTTTGATGTGGTAGGGAAACATCCTGCACTAACAGAAACGTGGGATGGACACAGCTGTGGACATGATAGAGCTCCAGCTATTTTTTTATTCAAGGGGAGGGAGTTGGAAACCTGTATAAGTTTCACCAGGTTCAGGGAACTCTCGTCTGATGTGGGTGACAACACGAGACGGGATGACCCCCTGATGTGCTGGCCCAGGTATCCCCAGCACCACCGCACAAAATTGCGGTATTCCAAATGTCTGTAGGAACTTTGAAAAATGAATATAAGAAAATAATGGTAAGCCTTTTTGCAGTGCTTTGTCCTAAATGAGAATAATTTGATATACTCCAAAACAAGGATAATGTTCAGGATTGACATAATATTGGCCTATCACAGGTGTCTCAACACTTCTGATAATACTTTATGACTTTGTATACCACATGAATAAAAATATTTAGAAACTATTCTCTGTATCAATTGACTTTGATTTAGTAAAACTGACCTTTTGAGATCTGGTGTCTGCATCTCTCCATAGAGCTGCATGTGTGTCCCATACACTATGGAGGACGATACCTGACAAAAGTATAAATAAATAAATAAATAAATGTATAAATAAATACTGGAATAAATAAATAAAATAATGAATAAATAAATAAATAAATAATTAAATGCGTGAATAAATAAATAAAAACTGGTAAATAAATGGGACATAAATAATTAAATGTCTTAAATTTATTTCTACATGTATTTATTTCCACATTTATTTATTTCTACATGTATTTATTTCCACATTTATTTATTTCTACATTTATTTATTTCCACATTTATTTATTTCCACATTTATTTATTTATACATTTATTTATTTCCACATTTATTTATTTCTACATTTATTTATTTCCACATTTATTTATTTCTACATTTCTGTGTCCGTATGCTAATGAGGTAGGAGGGATTAACGTCAGTCTCATTCAGGATTGGTCACAGGAGTGTGATGATCCAAATCTACTACTTCCGTTCGATGCTGACAGCTAGCTGAAGAAGTGAAGATGGCGTGTTTCAGAGTTTTAGCGAATGACTTACGAGCATTAGCTAACGAAGTTGAAAACAATGCACCAAATGACTACCTTCGGTTTCGTCTGGATGGTTTCATTGACAACTTAGCTCAGCTCAACGCTGATATGGATATTGAAGTTGACCCAGCAGTGTTTGACAGTCTGAAAGAAATTGCCCGCCAACTCTGCATCCTCTCAGAGACAGAAGAAGCAACCTTTGGACGCCCGTCCTACTTTTTACCCCCCCATATGATTGAGGCTCACCTCCATTCGGGGCACACTGCTCTGGACATCGCACAGCTGTTCGGTGTGAGCGAGAGAACAATTCGTCGGAGGATGGCACATTATGGGATAAGGTAATTTTAGCCTACATCTGTCAAGATCTTTTTTGTAACCTTTGCTTGTTTGAAAGTGGCAACAGTAGGCTATATTTGTGTGCAAATCTTACTCACGTTAATGTGTATTAATAGTAGGCTAGGCTAACGTTGCATTGCCATTCCATTTCAGTACTTATACTATTAAGCTATAGACTGGTTATATTTTATGACATATGTTCAAGTTCTAATTGTCATGTAGACTACATAACAATTAGGCTACATTAAAGCAGCCTTGGTAATGACATTCTTATTCTCGTGTCCGGGCTAAGTTTTAAAATGTTTTGCTATCTGGTCCGTTTTGACAGCACATCAGACCTTGTCCTTAATTTCAGCTAATGTAGCCTAGTATTTTTTTGTCTTTGTGTCACTAGCATCTGTCCAGGTTAGCGGCAGTTTTAACTTAGAGTTCAGTAAAACTTACTCTGTCAAAACACGCACAGATGCAGTTATAGTGTGCTAATATAGGTGCACGTTTGATCATTAAAAATAGGCTACATTATTATTAGTCTATGAGTTTATTATTACATGCAATGTTAAGATCATTTGACAGACAGTTTTCATTTAATGTCTCGTGACCTTTGTCATTGTTTTGGATAATCAGGGTCCATGATTTATTAACTCCTTTGGAAGACGACGATTTGGATGAAAGTGTAACCCACATTCTGCAGCGCCATCCCAACTGTGGATACAAAATGATGGTTGGGCACCTGAATGCACAAGGCATACACATACAAAGTAAGTCTTATTAGTATTTACCCTAAATTTGTTCTGGGATTATTCACCAATACATTGGTATTTGGCCAACGTGCGGATTTATTAAGATGTCAAAAAGAAGCTTCTTTACTGTCGGCCATTCTGGATTTTCGGCTATTTGTGAATTTTCTTCCAGGTTCGGGAATGGTTAACAGTTTTGATAGTACTCCTTATCTGTGCTTTGTTTTGTATACAGGACAACGTGTTCAGGAATCCATGAGGCGCGTGGATCCTCATGGAGTTTGGCTGCGCACTCTTCAGCTGAACCCAAGCAGGCGCAGACAGTACTCTGTCCCGGCACCAAACAGTCTGTGGCATATAGACGGAAATCACAAACTGATAAGGTATTTTAAAAACATGAACAATGTGTAGCATTGCTCAAATTCACAAGCTAAACATCCACTTCACTATAGATTTTGCTACTGTAAGTTATTAACTATCCATTATTATACTGTATAAACAATCAGCATCACTGCAAGCCGAACTTTGACTTATTCAAGGTGGCTGGATAAAAATTGTTTGTTGGATCAAAATTCTTGTGTATTCAAATCAAAGTTTTACCTTGCTTATATTACCAGCATCCAAACGTTTTAGTGGTTTATATCTACAGGTGAGTTAGAAAATATTAGACAGGCATAGACAGTGACACCCTTTATGTTTTTGGCACAGTACTCAATTGGATTTAATTACAATTGAGTGATGACTTTTATATACTGACTCTGTTTGAATTTGAGGTTGTATACATCCACTTCTGATAACCATTGTATATACAACTTGTAATACAGCCTGACAAGACTAAAAACGGGATGTACGGATGTAAACAACTTCAAATTAAAGCCGGTAATCAGCCTTTTAAATTAAACCATTGTTTTCACTTCAAATCCAATATGCATGACTATACAGTGCTAAAAAAATTAAAAATCTCAGTGACCAAATACTTTGCGACTGCAGATATGCCTAGGCTTTTAAATAAAGAGATGCATGATGCAGATATAGTGGTGCTGTTCTGTACACATACATATCTGTTTCAGATGGCGTTTTGTTGTGCATGGTGGCATTGATGGCTTCAGTCGTCTCATCGTGTTCCTGAGTGCTGCCACCAACAATCGTGCAGCAACAGTCCTAAGGAGCTTCCTGGAGGCTGTTGATGTCTATGGTGTGCCTTTACGTGTGAGGTCAGATAAAGGCGGGGAAAATGTTGACATTGCACGCTACATGGTGGCTAACAGAGGACTGAACAGGAATTCCCACATTGCTGGCAGGAGTGTCCACAATCAAAGGTACCATCATTTTTAATTCAACATTCATCAGAATAACACTTAGTTATTTATTTTTTTGCGTGGCTGAAGTTTAACCGGTCTCTTGCTGTTATTTTCCATTATTTTCAGTAAAGAATCCCTTGATAGTAATTCAAGTCTTATCTTAACACAATACACAAGTAATTTGGACTGAATGTTAAAAACAGGACTTTAAATGTATTTCATTCAGTTCGAACCTACTGTGCTTATCATTAATGCCAGCGTTGCCATATTCCAAAAGAAGTTAAAAGGTGAAAGGTTATATTTTCCTTGTATATGGGTTTTTTTTTTCATCAGAATCGAACGGCTCTGGAGAGATGTTTACGTGGGAGTGCTTGACCTCTTTTACACCATCTTCTCTAATCTAGAAAGAGAAGGCATTCTCAACCCAGACAATGAGATACATCTGTATGCTCTGCACTGGTGCTTTCTGCCCCACATAAACAGGCACCTTCAGTTCTTCCAGCGTGGCTGGAACTGCCACCGACTGCGCACTGAGGGAAACCAATCCCCATTACAGCTGTGGACTCGCAACGAACATGAGGCACAGCCAGACCCCATACAGGCAATTTAATTTTACTATAACTGTCCTACATGGAACAATTACAACAGTCTTCCAACATTAAAAACACTATTTCCTGTTGTAACAGCATGTAGCAGTGGGAAATAGTACAGGAAAGATCTTTTACAAAGTGCATGTACACCTGCATCAGTAATCTACATTAACTCACCGGCTCTTGGACAATCGTAATCATCGCTCTTATTGATGCCATAATTATTCATAGGACATTTATCCACAATCCCAAAAGATGATAAAACAAGTGATGTTGCAGACTAGGTTCTGTAAACTTAAATAAAGGTGGCTTATTGTTGTGTAGAAATATTGGCCACAGACTCTGGCTAAACTAACCCTTTAACACATCTTCAATTGCAGGTTGACATGGAGTTTGGAGTGGACTGGAGCGGACCATGTGGTCATCGACAGCCATATGTTGTGGTCCCTGATGTTCAGCTGCAGCGCTCACTGACTGAGCAGGAAGCTGAAAGCCTACCTGACCCTGGTGGCTCTCTGACCAATGTTTTGGATGTCTATGTCCAAACTGTGAGGTCATTATCAGAAATGTTTCAGTGAATTCCTGCTTCAAATGTGTAAGTTAACTTTCATTTAACTGGTAACTTGCCTTCTACTTCTCCTTTTCTTTTAACCGTTTACATAAACAATAATATGTTTGCATGTTTTACTGATGCATCTATATTTGCACTACCCTCTTCTGCTGCAACAGTGATGAGGTGAAACATGATCATACCCGTTTTGTGCTGTGCTTTAGTACAGTTCTGATACCAATGTTGAATTGCATCATTTAGATGGATAACATGTCAGAAATGATTTTAACACAGATAAAAACAATCATAATGACAAGTTACTTTATTTTATAACAGGATTTCTATTTAACAAATGCTTCAAATAAACACTTTGTGGATGAAGCCGTGTAGGTCTGTTAAAAGAATTAAAAAACTAGAATGTTACACACAAGCATTAGGTTTACATTTTCTGAATGATTGGGCTTAAAACTGCAACATGGATCTTTTACAGGTGCATCCCGAAAATTTTGAATTTTGGAAAAGTCAATTTAAAAGTGAAACTTATATTCTACATTCATTACACAAAGTGAACAGCAGCTCATGAAAAGCAAAACTCCAGTGCCTTAAAATTATAAACTAAAAAAAAATTAGGCCCTTCTGAAAAGTATGTTCATTTGAAAATCATTACACAATCTGTAATTAATTTAGAATACATGAAATTCTCACATTTTATGAACAGCAACAACTGGCTTTAAACAACTGAGTTAACATTCAGAAAGGCATAATTAAGTGAACCAATATGCCGTATTAACTTACAAACACGCCAGAATTTTATTGCACAGTTGAAAACTATACTGTTATTAGACCATTCCAAAACCAGTGTCAGTGCTACAAATAGCAGCAAGAAGGTCTCTTTCAAAGTGACAGTACTCTTTGTAATGTTCTGGAATTTTCAGCAGTTGGAAGCAGGTGGAAGACCTGGGGAAGTTGCTCTCCACCACCTCTACATCCAAGTGTCTGGGAAGCACAGTCCATCCCACCCAGAACTGCAAAAGTTTCCCAAGAAGGTTTGGAGATGCTACCAAAGACAGAACACTGAATTAACACAAAGGCTTTTCAACACACTATTCTACATTGTGTTGCCATTGATCTTTTGTTTTAATTTAGCACACATGAGACAATGTTGCTATATGATGTTGATCCAAAGTGTATTTAGCCTTTGAACAAATTTCCCAAAACTATCTTAGGTTGCCCTGTTCCTCTTAGATAATATCCGATTGTGTTGAATCAGGACATTTTGGTGAGTAACTTAAAGCAAACTTACCATTCTCAATAAATGTGCGGAGGAATCCGATGAGCCTACAGGTGTCCTCCAACGAGACATCACTGTCTTCATCCTCATCCTGTGATGGCCACTTTATCTTGTCCAAGACCATCTGACAGATTAATTTTTGCAATCAGTTAACATTTATTTTTTTAGGCAGTCCAGAGAATATATGTATAGCACAGTAATGATGATAAATTGTCATTTCTAATAGTTATTTCATTAGTACATGGTTGTAGGAAGTTTTTAAGAGACATACTTTTTGTTTTGCATGTGGAAAAGGACCACGAGTACTTTGCAGTCCTTGAAGTTTTTCTAAATTGTCCAGTTTTTACATTGAGTCAGCCTATTTTTAACTTGCTTATCCAATGAAAATTGAATTTTCTTCAGTTGTACTAATTGATTATCTGCAAAAGATTTCAGATCTTTACAGGTTATTGTTGATGTAAAAAAGTGAAAGGAATGGTCAGTGTTGTTTACTCCATGTAATTAAACTAGTAGTTTAACTACATTTTGCAGTAGCTTGCTGCTAGTTCAACTACATTCATATCTACATAGTGATTCAAGTAGTTAAATTACTTTCTGTTGTCAACTACTGAAACTACAAACATTTCCAGGCCATAATAGGAAAGTAATGAATGTTTAGTTTAATTGGAACCTTGCTTCTATAATTGAACCTCCATTGATGAGTTCCAAATACAAAATCTAGATTTGTTTTAGTCCTTTTAATGTAGTCCTTGGTAAAAGTCCAGATGGGACTGTTTTATTTAGGACAGGTTTAGATCTCAGGACTATTCACCTTCCTGGAAGCTGATTGTTGCTCATCTGGAAAAGGATTTGAACATTTTTATTGTTATTGATGAACAAATATTTTTTTGGTTTATGTCTGACCTTTGAACAACAAATGTTTCACCACTACATTTGCTGATTAGATACTTAGGCTATTCAGTCATTTCTGTAATCCTCTTAGTGAATGCTGATGATTCCTCTGCTTGCAAGCAATAAATCTACCAAGAAACAGAACATTGTTTCATCTGGTATTTCATTTCTAACTCATCTGTACTAAATAAACTGATAACACTTCAAATGGTTTGCAGAAGGTAGAAAAATCCAACTTTTGAGTAACTCTTAATGTGAGTAAATATACTGTACGAGTAGTATCAGCTTGAGTTCACTTACGGATGGTGTGCAGTGTAGTTCTGACCCTCTTGGAAAGAGAAGGAGAATCGTGTCTTTCCTCTCAGTCAGCAGAGGCCACACCAGTGTCTCTTTTAAACCCCTTCGTAACTGTTTCACTTGTCTGGAGGTTCTTCCTAGGACCTGCAAAATATTTGTATCACAACAGAAAAACTAATCAACATCCATCTGTGAGTTATGACAAAAAAAAAAAAAAAAAAGCTTATAGTTCTACATCAAAATGTTTGATAAGTCAGCCTGATTTATGTGACCTGTTAACTACAGAATACTTACAGCATGGAGGAGCATCTTGTCAAGCAGCCATCTCCTGTTCTCACTTGTGATTGGAGGCAAATCCCAAGACAATGCCAGTTCAATGATTATGTGCTTTTCTTCAGACGACAATTCAGCTGTGCCAGCCAGCTAAAGACAATTGAATTATTTTGATTAGATTTCTTCATTCCTCAAGATTAATATTCCATAAGTAAATGTTAAAGTGAATAGGGCTATTAAACAATAATTAACAATCATGCAGTTGAATCCACTAACTGGTCTTAAACCACATTTATAACCATTTCAATTGTATTTATATTTCACTTGTGGTCAGCATGGTAGTAGTTTGTGACATTGTAAAATGTTGTTTAGTACTCCCTTCTGGTGAAAATTTCAACTGTGTGATGTGATTGTGGAAGTATTCAATGGGTAAAATGTAATATTTAAGGGTTGGTTATTAAAATCTTTCTGAGAAAAAATGTATCATACCAACTGGATTGTCTCACGGATATCAAGGTCAGCACAGTCCTTAATATCTAAAGTGGCTTCTTCTGGGGATCCGCCAAAGAGCACATGCAAGATTGCTGGGCTGAGTCCACCCAGGCATGGCCCATCATGTATAAATGAATGACCAATCATTCGTCCAGCAACAACAAAGAAGTCACTCTCCAAAAGGTAATGGGAAGTGGAGGGAATCAGATGATCATTTTCACCCTCAAAAAGAAGAGTTCCTCCCGGCACTTAATAAAAACAGAAAAAATCAAACCACATAGATAGTGATCAAAGCCCATAGATATCCAACTGTCATACAGCATTAATAAAGAGAATATCAATCAGCCACTTGATAGCCTGGTTGATTCTGCACAAACTTACAGGTTTAATAAAAAGCTACTTTTTCAGGGTGGTCTGGTTTCAGCCTGGAACCAGCACAAACCAATGCATTTTCCTTTAATAAAAAGCTGTTGTGGCATCTATAGTGATCTACTCGGGAGCGTCTCATAGTGAAAATTCTCATTTTGACTAACCGAAATTCATCTCAAAACCATGCTGAAGTTTGGACATGATGGTTGCAAAGAAATGGCGAGTCACACCATCCCCAATTGCTGGATCTCCTGAAAAAGCAAAACAAAGCAAAGGCTTCAGATAACAAAATAGGATTTGATAAATTTTTTAGCTTTAGTTTTTTAAGTGTGTAATCAATTTACCCTTAAGGGTGCATGTCAAGGGGCTAGCCCACTCAACATGAGCCATCTTGTAAAAAGAGAGGATTGCCCTTTCCCTGTCCTCTGCACTGTCTCCAAGGTCCATAGTAAGAACAAGTGGTTTTCGGTTTGCATGCTGACTTAAAATTTCTTCTTTGAATATCTTTGCTGCATCTTTGCAATTTGTTGCAATTTTCCAATCTAAAAATAGTTTTAAAATGTTCAAATTAATATTGAATCAATTGATATGCAGAGCTCAACTAATCGTTGAAATAAAGTATGTAACAAACCAAGGAAGCTTCTTTCCTCAGTGGGATCTAGATCAATTGTCTCAGTATGAACTGAGTAGCTTGTGCTGGCCCTTGCTGGCTCACTCTCCTGTAGTCTCACAAATCTACTGTGACTTTGCGAGGAGCTGGCACTTCCTGTGGCTACCTCAGTCCCTCCCTCAGTGTTCTGTGATGGCCTTGGGTAAAAAAAGGCAATTCTTGTTATTGAGAAGTATATTTTATATTGTGTAACGTGAAGAGAAAAAAAAAGTGGCCAGTGAAAAAATATTAAAATCAAACTTTTCCTTAAGATCAGTATCCACAATGTTTGTATGCATTATTGAAGACAATTCTGTAGAGCAATACCTCATGCATTCATCACTATGAGCTTTTATGCCTGAAAAAGGGAACTCCTCTCCACATGTGATACATTTCTCAGGTGGACCAGCCAGCATATTGTTGGATTCTGGTTGACATACCTGTAAAAAAAAAATATAGTTTTAAGATTCAAAACCTTAAATGATTTACAGTCAGCATTTTAAGAGGACAATAGCAGTAATAAAGTGAGGAACTTACAGGCTCCAGATTTAGGTTCCTTTGGAGTGGTCGAATAAAAATAGTGGCATGACCAATCTGGCTTTGAGGATCTTTTAAATATCTGACATTGTAGCCCTCATTGGGACATGGGATGAGGATCAGTTGACGACTTCGTGTAGTCCCAGCAATTCGAGGCAACTCAAATCCACCTCCTTGTCTGAGTTTAGGATACGCCTCCAAAATAAATTCTTTAAATTCAATTGGATTTGTATGACCACCTGAAAAAAATGCAAAAAAAGAAATGCAAATAACCAGTCTGACATAACAAAGACCCTTCATGATTTTAAGGCAATGTAATTTTAAATGCAGTATAATGACAGCTAAAACAAACATGTTGATCATCATCATGACACCTTACATACAATACCTTGAAATGTCAGACGTTTTTCCCCTAACCCTGCAGAAGCAAGTCTGTCTTTGGCGCATCGGCTGGGGACTGTGTCCGTACTTTTACCCTCAACACAGCAAAAGGAATGAGTGTAAGAGGAGACTGTGGGCACACCAGGGGTTCGCCGCCTTGTGGAGCTTCTAGCTCCTCCTTGTGTGTAGGGACCAAACAGTCTTGAAACTTCGGCTAGAATCAAGAGAGGGGAAAAGGCTTTGATCAATACTACATGTTATAGTGCAGGCAGCAGGTGAAGAACCTAAATGCAGACAACTAGGTGGTGTGAAGATTTATTCTCTTACTTTATAAACAGGAAACATGGAAACCAGAACACGGAGTTTACAGATCACTGAGTACTTAAGTATGAAGAGTATTTAGCTGGTATGAGTGTAGACTCTAAGATTAAATAGGTAGAGATTAAGGAAATATCACAATGAGACGATGGCAAAGTTGGTCTGCTTCTTACTCTAACTTGTTTTTTTCTTTTTTTAGATCGGCAGTTAACGACACTCGGTTCCCGCGTTAATTACATTCAAAATCTGATCACCAGCGTCTTAACTTAGTCCACTGATGGGATTTAAAATCACAAACTATTTCCTGTAGAAACTTACTGTCCACTGGGTGTCTGGGTGTCACATTCATCACATTCATCACATTACGTGACGGCGTTAGCGAATTCCGTGCGTTAGCTGTCCCCGGTGCTGCGCAAAAAATAAAGCAGTTATCACCACCGGGTTGCTTAATACACTGGCAAAAAGACTTCTGTTAGTCATACTATCTAATGGCATACTCAAAATAAACTTACAATTCTCAAGCTGGTCAGCAACTTCCCGCAGCAGGTCTGCCAGCGGTCTCCCGGTTGAAGCCATGCTAGTCTGCTGCTAATGGTGCGTTCCATTTGAACTTAATGTCAACAGGAAGTCTCTCCAGGAATAAATCTGACTGGATCGCTCAGTTGACCAATCCTGAATGAGACTGACGTTTGTCCCTCCTACCTCATTAGCATACGGACACAGAAATGTAGAAATAAATAAATGCGGAAATGAGTAAATATGGAAATAAATAAATATGGAAATAAATAAATGTGGAAATAAATAAATGTGGAAATAAATAAATGTAGAAATAAATAAATGTGGAAATAAATACATGTATAAATAAATAAATGTGGAAATAAATAAATGTAGAAATACATTTAAGACATTTAATTATTTATGTCCCATTTATTTACCAGTTTTTATTTATTTATTCACGCATTTAATTATTTATTTAATTATTTATTCATTATTTTATTTATTTATTCCAGTATTTATTTGTACATTTATTTATTTATTTATTTATACTTTTGTCAGGTATCGTCCTCCATAATACACAGCCTGCAGCACATAGAGCTTTATGTGTGTGTGGGGCAAACATTGTATCATGCTGCTGCTGATGGTAATGACATGGAGTGAGTGGGCGAGTTTTACCCCCCTCCCTCTCCAAGTTGGCACATTGACATCCTAAATGCATTTTTTGAAATTCCAGAGAAGAGTTCTACAGCTGAAAATCTGTGGTTTAGTTACCCTTTAAAGATGTGCTCCTCACACTGTTGAATCTTGCAGAATTTCTGGACATCTGAACATGTGCTTTGATGACATCACATGACGTATCATGACATCACAATACGTGGCACTCTGAAAAAAAAGAAGAAAAAGCTTACAGCACCTGGTATTCCCAGGCGGTCTCCCATCCAAGTACTAACCAGGCCCGACCCTGCTTAGCTTCCGAGATCGGACGAGATCGGGCGTGTTCAGGGTGGTATGGCCGTAAGCCACAATTGTGTGCAGAAAAGGGCCTTTTAACCCTCTGGGATCTATGATCGCGCCGGCGTGATTATGGCGTGTGACGTCATCAACTCGACGTAAAAAAAAAACCGCGCTTTGCTTACATCATGTGATCTGAAAACTTGAAATTGCACACTTGAAACTTCCTCCCAGTTTTTATTTGACGTTTCTATGTCATGTAAAACCGGAGATATGATAGTTTTAATTTGATAGTAAAAAATATTTTTACAAAATAGAAAAAAGTAGTCGCCACCGGAACCTGAAGTCAACAGCGGGAAAAGCGGGGCTGAGTGGCGGGAGCGAGCGAGACGACGGAGTGTTTGAGTAAAGAGAAGCGGATTTTGATAGTAATAATAAGAAGAAGATAGAAGATAGAAGAAAGAAGATAGAAGATAGAAGAAAGAAGAAAGAAGATAGAAGATAGAAGAAAAAGAACAAGAATGCGTTCACTGAATGTCCATCAAGCTCTCGGGCTTTTTTATGAACTGGACGAGGCTGACGGTGAGCCTATTTCTAGTTCATCATCTGAGGAGAGCTCAGAGGATGAAGACGTGACTGATCCATCTTTTGTCGCTGGTGATGAGAGGTAAGGCAAACTTATCATGAATATTTATGGCTTTGGTTTGTTTATTGTGCTATTATTGCAAACTTTATAAACCTGTTTTTATAGCATATATATATATATATGTGTAGGCCATGTGCAGTGTTTCCCACACATAAACGATAACTGGGCGGCCCCCAAGTATATTTCTGGCCGCCATAGTAATATATTTTCGACCTGTGTTTAGTTAATTTTTTCATTTATTCATAAATTGCTGTAAAAGAGTGCGCGAGACAATGCAGGCGCGCGAGGACCTTAGCGCGTTTTATGCCGCTACTTTTCCCTGCTCCTCTTTCTGCTGTCATGACTGTGAGCATCGCGGGCCACGGCGAGACACACCAACATGCATCACGCACTAACGCGCACACACTGGAGCGCCAGCCACCACGCACATGCAGCTTTTTACCATGTTCTTCTCTGTGCTGTCATGACTTTGAGCATCGCGGGCCACGGTGAGATACCAACAGATCAACGCGCACAAACGCACACACACAAACTGGAGCGCCAGCCACCACGCGCACCTTTTTTACTTTTAGTGCAACACCACACAGTTGATCCGTGATCCATCTCACAGCCTCTGTGAACATCTTCACTCAGGTTAGAATATCGATCCCTTGCCCCCCCCCCTCCCCCGAGAACTCCCCCGCACAGGTATCGTGTCAGATGGGTAAATGTTCAGCCTTTTATTTCCCCCTTTATCTGAACCTAGATGAGTAAACTATCATACTCATTTCAAAGAGATGGATAAAGTGATTTCCTAGTGTTTATTTTGGATTATATCTTATGTTCTTTATTTCTATATTTTGCCTCTTGTAATATTACTTGGTTGGTTATCTTTTGTAAACTGAGTATTTTAGTGCCAACTAAACTTTTTCACTGTCCATCATGTGCACATGAAAAATGACCAGAACAATCTGTAATTTTTACAAATACTGTATTATTGTCATGCACATACAGAGATGAGGAGCCTGTACCCTCTACACTGAGGCGTACTCAGAGAGGGCGCGGGAGAGTGCGTGGGAGGAGGAGCCAGATGAGGTCCAGATCTCCACACGCGCAGCCACACCATCGCTTGGAGCCGTGGAGAAGTGGAAACGACCCTGATTCTGCCCCTCAAATTAGCCGGTTCACGCCACGGAGAACACCAGGAGCCCAGGTGGACAGCCATGCAGCCTATTCACCTCTGCACCTGTTCAAATTGTACTTCTCACCTATCACAATGCGGACCCTCTGCAGGAACACCAATAAATATGCAGCAGCAAACCAGGAAATGGGGAAAAAGTTTAAATGGGAGGATGTAGAAGTTGAGGAGCTTTATAAGTACATTGGACTACTTCTATACATGTCACTGGTGTCACTGCCCAGTATTGTGGACTACTGGAAACAGAATAAAGTAACCTCTGTGCCGTTTCCTGCTACCGTGATGTCGAGGGACAGATTCAGGGCTCTGATGTGGAACATCCACCCCAGTGACCCGGAGGAGGACAAAAAAAACGATGAGAGGAAGGGAACACCAGAGCATGACAAGGTGTTCAGGATCAAGCCCCTCATGGACGACATCCTTAGTGCTTGCCTGACTCATTACCACCCAAGGAGGGAATTGGCTGTTGATGAAAGAATGGTGGCCACCAAGGCAAAAACTGGCATGACCCAGTACATGAAGGACAAACCGACGAAGTGGGGGATCAAGTTGTTTGTGCTGGCCGACTCCAGCAATGGCTACACGATCAACTTCAATGTGTACATGGGGAAAACACACACACACACACTGCATGGGCTCTCATATGATGCTGTGATGAATTTGATTCAGCCATCCTACCTTGGCACCGGCTACCATGTGTACGTGGACAATTTTTACACAAGCCCCCGTTTGTTCCTCGACTTGGCCAGCATGAAGTTTGGAGCCTGTGGCACATACAGGGACAACAGGAAAGGGTGTCCAAGTGGGAGAGACAACCCCTTGACCAAAAAATCAGAGAGGGGCACGGTGAGATGGATCAGGGAGGACCCCCCTGCTTTTTGTGAAATGGATGGACACTCGGGAGGTGTCCGTGTGCTCCACAATCCATCCAGCAGTTTCTGGGGATGTGGTTAAGAGGAGGGTGAAGGAGAAAGATGGACACTGGGCAGTGAAGAACATCTCCTGCCCCACCCCAATCACTGCTTACAACAAGTACATGGGTGGGGTTGACCTGTCCGACCAGCTGCTCCAGTACTATTCTGCCCACCGCAGAACCGCACGCTGGTACCGCACCCTGTTTTTACATCTTGTGGACATTGCCACCACAAATGCGTACATTCTGTACACTGAAATCAGTGCCTCAAATCAGGTGAAGCCCATGTCCCACAAGGACTTTCAGACTGAACTGGTGTCCCAGCTGTGTGGGGTGGACAGCACAGGTGTGCCCACCAAGAGGAGTGCCAACCACATTCCCGTATCTATTGCCATGTCAACAGATGCCAGCCTGAAAGCCACAAAAGGACGCAGGATTTGCCAACGCTGACACCAGGTGGACAAAAAAAGGCATCTCACTCCCTGGAAGTGTGAGTCCTGCGATGTGGCTCTGTGCGTTATTGTGGACCGAAACTGTTTTGCCGAGTGGCACAAATAAATAACAAAACAGTGCCCCATTGTATATAGTTTGAAATATTTGTATATAGTTTGATTACATCTCAATGTTACCTTTTATGTTACATTTGCACTATCTGGAACTCTGGGAATTCAAAGCACTGATGTAGTTGGTGTGTGATTTTGTACATAGTTTGTTTTGAAGAGTTGCAGCTAACAAGGAAAAAATCGCCTGTAAATATACATGTTTTTATGTAAAATATATTGTATATAGTTTGAAATATTTGTATATAGTTTGATTACATCTCAATGTAACCTTTTATGTTACATTTGCACTATCTGGAACTCTGGGAATTCAAAGCACTGATGTAGTTGGTGTGTGATTTTGTACATAGTTTGTTTTGAAGAGTTGCAGCTAACAAGAAAAAAAAACTACTGTAGATATACATGTTTTTATGTAAAATATTTGGTATATAGTTTTATTATATTTCAATTTTACCCTTTATATGTGACATTTGCACTATCTGGAACTCTGGGAATACAAAGCACTGATGTAGTTGGTGTGTGATTTTGTACATAGTTTGTTTTGAAGAGTTGCAGCTAACAAGGAAAAAAACGACTGTAAATATACATGTTTTTATGTAAAATATTTGGTATATAGTTTTATTATATTTAAATTTTACCATTAAATGTTCATATCTGCAACCTCTGCAAACATTTTCAAGTCCCAAAACAGTTCGTTGAGCATGTTTGTGGCTTTTATTTCAATAAATAGTTCAATTTTTCAACTCGGATTTGATGATTTTTGTGTATTTTTGGGCCCAATTTGTTGATAAAGTAGGTTAAAGTGAAGAAATAATGGTCAGATCATATAGATGAAGTTGTGCTGAAAATAATGATACCAAACATGGGTATGGTAAACATTTTTAGTGTGGTATATAAAGGCAAAATCAAAAGTATTCAAAATCGGCCAAAATAGGCTCAGACCCCAGAGGGTTAAAGATGTGCTCCTCACACTGTTGAATCTTGCAGAATTTCTGGACATCTGAACATGTGCTTTGATGACATCACATGACGTATCATGACATCACAATACGTGGCACTCTGAAAAAAAAGAAGAAAAAGCTTACAGCACCTGGTATTCCCAGGCGGTCTCCCATCCAAGTACTAACCAGGCCCGACCCACAAATGCTCCCCCACATTCTTGAATCTGGCTGAATTTTTGCACATCTGAATATGTCACTATCACCCTATGACAAAAACAATGTTTTCACACAATGTAATTGTCTTCATTAAAGTATTTATTTTGTCAAACATGGAGTGATGAATATCCTATAGTTGAGGTGAAAAAAAAGAAAAAGCTTACAGCACCTGGTATTCCCAGGCGGTCTCCCATCCAAGTACTAACCAGGCCCGACCCTGCTTAGCTTCCGAGATCGGACGAGATCGGGCGTGTTCAGGGTGGTATGGCCGTAAGCCACAATTGTGTGCAGAGAAGGGCCTTTTAAAGATGTGCTCCTCACACTGTTGAATCTTGCAGAATTTCTGGACATCTGAACATGTCCTTTGATGACATCACATGACGTATCATGACATCACAATACGTGGCACTCTGAAAAAAAAAAGAAAAAGCTTACAGCACCTGGTATTCCCAGGCGGTCTCCCATCCAAGTACTAACCAGGCCCGACCCTGCTTAGCTTCCGAGATCGGACGAGATCGGGCGTGTTCAGGGTGGTATGGCCGTAAGCCACAATTGTGTGCAGAAAAGGCCCTTTTAAAGATCTGGTGCCCTTGGCCATAATGTGGGGGAGCAAATGCTCCCCCACATTCTTGAATCTGGCTGAATTTTTGGACATCTGAATATGTCACTATCACCCTATGACAAAAACAATGTTTTCACACAATGTAATTGTCTTCATTAAAGTATTTATTTTGTCAAACATGGAGTGATGAATATCCTATAGTTGAGGTGAAAAAAAAGAAAAAGCTTACAGCACCTGGTATTCCCAGGCGGTCTCCCATCCAAGTACTAACCAGGCCCGACCCTGCTTAGCTTCCGAGATCGGACGAGATCGGGCGTGTTCAGGGTGGTATGGCCGTAAGCCACAATTGTGTGCAGAGAAGGGCCTTTTAAAGATGTGCTCCTCACACTGTTGAATCTTGCAGAATTTCTGGACATCTGAACATGTGCTTTGATGACATCACATGACGTATCATGACATCACAATACGTGGCACTCTGAAAAAAAAGAAGAAAAAGCTTACAGCACCTGGGAATACCAGGCGGTCTCCCATCCAAGTACTAACCAGGCCCGACCCTGCTTAGCTTCCGAGATCGGACGAGATCGGGCGTGTTCAGGGTGGTATGGCCGTAAGCCACAATTGTGTGCAGAAAAGGCCCTTTTAAAGATCTGGTGCCCTTGGCCATAATGTGGGGGAGCAATTGCTCCCCCACATTCTTGAATCTGGCTGAATTTGTGGACATCTGAATATGTCACTATCACCCTATGACAAAAACAATGTTTTCACACAATGTAATTGTCTTCATTAAAGTATTTATTTTGTCAAACATGGAGTGATGAATATCCTATAGTTGAGGTGAAAAAAAAAAAAAAAGCTTACAGCACCTGGTATTCCCAGGCGGTCTCCCATCCAAGTACTAACCAGGCCCGACCCTGCTTAGCTTCCGAGATCGGACGAGATCGGGCGTGTTCAGGGTGGTATGGCCGTAAGCCACAATTGTGTGCAGAGAAGGGCCTTTTAAAGATGTGCTCCTCACACTGTTGAATCTTGCAGAATTTCTGGACATCTGAACATGTGCTTTGATGACATCACATGACGTATCATGACATCACAATACGTGGCACTCTGAAAAAAAAAGAAGAAAAAGCTTACAGCACCTGGTATTCCCAGGCGGTCTCCCATCCAAGTACTAACCAGGCCCGACCCTGCTTAGCTTCCGAGATCGGACGAGATCGGGCGTGTTCAGGGTGGTATGGCCGTAAGCCACAATTGTGTGCAGAAAAGGCCCTTTTAAAGATCTGGTGCCCTTGGCCATAATGTGGGGGAGCAAATGCTCCCCCACATTCTTGAATCTGGCTGAATTTTTGGACATCTGAATATGTCACTATCACCCTATGACAAAAACAATGTTTTCACACAATGTAATTGTCTTCATTAAAGTATTTATTTTGTCAAACATGGAGTGATGAATATCCTATAGTTGAGGTGAAAAAAAAGAAAAAGCTTACAGCACCTGGTATTCCCAGGCGGTCTCCCATCCAAGTACTAACCAGGCCCGACCCTGCTTAGCTTCCGAGATCGGACGAGATCGGGCGTGTTCAGGGTGGTATGGCCGTAAGCCACAATTGTGTGCAGAAAAGGCCCTTTTAAAGATGTGCTCCTCACACTGTTGAATCTTGCAGAATTTCTGGACATCTGAACATGTGCTTTGATGACATCACATGACGTATCATGACATCACAATACGTGGCACTCTGAAAAAAAAAGAAGAAAAAGCTTACAGCACC
>CM036553.1:9608779-9623860 GCA_020745685.1 Tautogolabrus adspersus
AAGCTTACAGCACCTGGTATTCCCAGGCGGTCTCCCATCCAAGTACTAACCAGGCCCGACCCTGCTTAGCTTCCGAGATCGGACGAGATCGGGCGTGTTCAGGGTGGTATGGCCGTAAGCCACAATTGTGTGCAGAGAAGGGCCTTTTAAAGATGTGCTCCTCACACTGTTGAATCTTGCAGAATTTCTGGACATCTGAACATGTGCTTTGATGACATCACATGACGTATCATGACATCACAATACGTGGCACTCTGAAAAAAAAGAAGAAAAAGCTTACAGCACCTGGTATTCCCAGGCGGTCTCCCATCCAAGTACTAACCAGGCCCGACCCTGCTTAGCTTCCGAGATCGGACGAGATCGGGCGTGTTCAGGGTGGTATGGCCGTAAGCCACAATTGTGTGCAGAAAAGGCCCTTTTAAAGATCTGGTGCCCTTGGCCATAATGTGGGGGAGCGAATGCTCCCCCACATTCTTGAATCTGGCTGAATTTGTGGACATCTGAATATGTCACTATCACCCTATGACAAAAACAATGTTTTCACACAATGTAATTGTCTTCATTAAAGTATTTATTTTGTCAAACATGGAGTGATGAATATCCTATAGTTGAGGTGAAAAAAAAGAAAAAGCTTACAGCACCTGGTATTCCCAGGCGGTCTCCCATCCAAGTACTAACCAGGCCCGACCCTGCTTAGCTTCCGAGATCGGACGAGATCGGGCGTGTTCAGGGTGGTATGGCCGTAAGCCACAATTGTGTGCAGAGAAGGGCCTTTTAAAGATGTGCTCCTCACACTGTTGAATCTTGCAGAATTTCTGGACATCTGAACATGTGCTTTGATGACATCACATGACGTATCATGACATCACAATACGTGGCACTCTGAAAAAAAGAAGAAAAAGCTTACAGCACCTGGTATTCCCAGGCGGTCTCCCATCCAAGTACTAACCAGGCCCGACCCTGCTTAGCTTCCGAGATCGGACGAGATCGGGCGTGTTCAGGGTGGTATGGCCGTAAGCCACAATTGTGTGCAGAAAAGGCCCTTTTAAAGATCTGGTGCCCTTGGCCATAATGTGGGGGAGCATTTGCTCCCCCACATTCTTGAATCTGGCTGAATTTGTGGACATCTGAATATGTCACTATCACCCTATGACAAAAACAATGTTTTCACACAATGTAATTGTCTTCATTAAAGTATTTATTTTGTCAAACATGGAGTGATGAATATCCTATAGTTGAGGTGAAAAAAAAGAAAAAGCTTACAGCACCTGGTATTCCCAGGCGGTCTCCCATCCAAGTACTAACCAGGCCCGACCCTGCTTAGCTTCCGAGATCGGACGAGATCGGGCGTGTTCAGGGTGGTATGGCCGTAAGCCACAATTGTGTGCAGAGAAGGGCCTTTTAAAGATCTGGTGCCCTTGGCCATAATGTGGGGGAGCAAATGCTCCCCCACATTCTTGAATCTGGCTGAATTTTTGGACATCTGAATATGTCACTATCACCCTATGACAAAAACAATGTTTTCACACAATGTAATTGTCTTCATTAAAGTATTTATTTTGTCAAACATGGAGTGATGAATATCCTATAGTTGAGGTGAAAAAAAAGAAAAAAGCTTACAGCACCTGGTATTCCCAGGCGGTCTCCCATCCAAGTACTAACCAGGCCCGACCCTGCTTAGCTTCCGAGATCGGACGAGATCGGGCGTGTTCAGGGTGGTATGGCCGTAAGCCACAATTGTGTGCAGAGAAGGGCCTTTTAAAGATGTGCTCCTCACACTGTTGAATCTTGCAGAATTTCTGGACATCTGAACATGTGCTTTGATGACATCACATGACGTATCATGACATCACAATACGTGGCACTCTGAAAAAAAAAGAAGAAAAAGCTTACAGCACCTGGTATTCCCAGGCGGTCTCCCATCCAAGTACTAACCAGGCCCGACCCTGCTTAGCTTCCGAGATCGGACGAGATCGGGCGTGTTCAGGGTGGTATGGCCGTAAGCCACAATTGTGTGCAGAGAAGGGCCTTTTAAAGATCTGGTGCCCTTGGCCATAATGTGGGGGAGCAAATGCTCCCCCACATTCTTGAATCTGGCTGAATTTTTGCACATCTGAATATGTCACTATCACCCTATGACAAAAACAATGTTTTCACACAATGTAATTGTCTTCATTAAAGTATTTATTTTGTCAAACATGGAGTGATGAATATCCTATAGTTGAGGTGAAAAAAAAGAAAAAGCTTACAGCACCTGGTATTCCCAGGCGGTCTCCCATCCAAGTACTAACCAGGCCCGACCCTGCTTAGCTTCCGAGATCGGACGAGATCGGGCGTGTTCAGGGTGGTATGGCCGTAAGCCACAATTGTGTGCAGAGAAGGGCCTTTTAAAGATGTGCTCCTCACACTGTTGAATCTTGCAGAATTTCTGGACATCTGAACATGTCCTTTGATGACATCACATGACGTATCATGACATCACAATATGTGGCACTCTGAAAAAAAAAAAAGAAAAAGCTTACAGCACCTGGTATTCCCAGGCGGTCTCCCATCCAAGTACTAACCAGGCCCGACCCTGCTTAGCTTCCGAGATCGGACGAGATCGGGCGTGTTCAGGGTGGTATGGCCGTAAGCCACAATTGTGTGCAGAGAAGGGCCTTTTAAAGATCTGGTGCCCTTGGCCATAATGTGGGGGAGCAAATGCTCCCCCACATTCTTGAATCTGGCTGAATTTTTGGACATCTGAATATGTCACTATCACCCTATGACAAAAACAACGTTTTCACACAATGTAATTGTCTTCATTAAAGTATTTATTTTGTCAAACATGGAGTGATGAATATCCTATAGTTGAGGTGAAAAAAAAGAAAAAGCTTACAGCACCTGGTATTCCCAGGCGGTCTCCCATCCAAGTACTAACCAGGCCCGACCCTGCTTAGCTTCCGAGATCGGACGAGATCGGGCGTGTTCAGGGTGGTATGGCCGTAAGCCACAATTGTGTGCAGAGAAGGGCCTTTTAAAGATGTGCTCCTCACACTGTTGAATCTTGCAGAATTTCTGGACATCTGAACATGTCCTTTGATGACATCACATGACGTATCATGACATCACAATATGTGGCACTCTGAAAAAAAAAAGAAAAAGCTTACAGCACCTGGTATTCCCAGGCGGTCTCCCATCCAAGTACTAACCAGGCCCGACCCTGCTTAGCTTCCGAGATCGGACGAGATCGGGCGTGTTCAGGGTGGTATGGCCGTAAGCCACAATTGTGTGCAGAAAAGGCCCTTTTAAAGATCTGGTGCCCTTGGCCATAATGTGGGGGAGCATTTGCTCCCCCACATTCTTGAATCTGGCTGAATTTGTGGACATCTGAATATGTCACTATCACCCTATGACAAAAACAATGTTTTCACACAATGTAATTGTCTTCATTAAAGTATTTATTTTGTCAAACATGGAGTGATGAATATCCTATAGTTGAGGTGAAAAAAAAGAAAAAGCTTACAGCACCTGGTATTCCCAGGCGGTCTCCCATCCAAGTACTAACCAGGCCCGACCCTGCTTAGCTTCCGAGATCGGACGAGATCGGGCGTGTTCAGGGTGGTATGGCCGTAAGCCACAATTGTGTGCAGAAAAGGCCCTTTTAAAGATCTGGTGCCCTTGGCCATAATGTGGGGGAGCAAATGCTCCCCCACATTCTTGAATCTGGCTGAATTTTTGCACATCTGAATATGTCCTTTGATGACATCACATGACGTATCATGACATCACAATATGTGGCACTCTGAAAAAAAAGAAGAAAAAGCTTACAGCACCTGGTATTCCCAGGCGGTCTCCCATCCAAGTACTAACCAGGCCCGACCCTGCTTAGCTTCCGAGATCGGACGAGATCGGGCGTGTTCAGGGTGGTATGGCCGTAAGCCACAATTGTGTGCAGAGAAGGGCCTTTTAAAGATGTGCTCCTCACACTGTTGAATCTTGCAGAATTTCTGGACATCTGAACATGTCCTTTGATGACATCACATGACGTATCATGACATCACAATATGTGGCACTCTGAAAAAAAAAAGAAAAAGCTTACAGCACCTGGTATTCCCAGGCGGTCTCCCATCCAAGTACTAACCAGGCCCGACCCTGCTTAGCTTCCGAGATCGGACGAGATCGGGCGTGTTCAGGGTGGTATGGCCGTAAGCCACAATTGTGTGCAGAAAAGGCCCTTTTAAAGATCTGGTGCCCTTGGCCATAATGTGGGGGAGCAAATGCTCCCCCACATTCTTGAATCTGGCTGAATTTTTGCACATCTGAATATGTCACTATCACCCTATGACAAAAACAATGTTTTCACACAATGTAATTGTCTTCATTAAAGTATTTATTTTGTCAAACATGGAGTGATGAATATCCTATAGTTGAGGTGAAAAAAAAGAAAAAGCTTACAGCACCTGGTATTCCCAGGCGGTCTCCCATCCAAGTACTAACCAGGCCCGACCCTGCTTAGCTTCCGAGATCGGACGAGATCGGGCGTGTTCAGGGTGGTATGGCCGTAAGCCACAATTGTGTGCAGAAAAGGCCCTTTTAAAGATGTGCTCCTCACACTGTTGAATCTTGCAGAATTTCTGGACATCTGAATATGTCCTTTGATGACATCACATGACGTATCATGACATCACAATATGTGGCACTCTGAAAAAAAAAAGAAAAAGCTTACAGCACCTGGTATTCCCAGGCGGTCTCCCATCCAAGTACTAACCAGGCCCGACCCTGCTTAGCTTCCGAGATCGGACGAGATCGGGCGTGTTCAGGGTGGTATGGCCGTAAGCCACAATTGTGTGCAGAAAAGGCCCTTTTAAAGATCTGGTGCCCTTGGCCATAATGTGGGGGAGCATTTGCTCCCCCACATTCTTGAATCTGGCTGAATTTTTGCACATCTGAATATGTCACTATCACCCTATGACAAAAACAATGTTTTCACACAATGTAATTGTCTTCATTAAAGTATTTATTTTGTCAAACATGGAGTGATGAATATCCTATAGTTGAGGTGAAAAAAAAGAAAAAGCTTACAGCACCTGGTATTCCCAGGCGGTCTCCCATCCAAGTACTAACCAGGCCCGACCCTGCTTAGCTTCCGAGATCGGACGAGATCGGGCGTGTTCAGGGTGGTATGGCCGTAAGCCACAATTGTGTGCAGAGAAGGGCCTTTTAAAGATCTGGTGCCCTTGGCCATAATGTGGGGGAGCAAATGCTCCCCCACATTCTTGAATCTGGCTGAATTTTTGGACATCTGAATATGTCACTATCACCCTATGACAAAAACAATGTTTTCACACAATGTAATTGTCTTCATTAAAGTATTTATTTTGTCAAACATGGAGTGATGAATATCCTATAGTTGAGGTGAAAAAAAAGAAAAAGCTTACAGCACCTGGTATTCCCAGGCGGTCTCCCATCCAAGTACTAACCAGGCCCGACCCTGCTTAGCTTCCGAGATCGGACGAGATCGGGCGTGTTCAGGGTGGTATGGCCGTAAGCCACAATTGTGTGCAGAGAAGGGCCTTTTAAAGATGTGCTCCTCACACTGTTGAATCTTGCAGAATTTCTGGACATCTGAACATGTGCTTTGATGACATCACATGACGTATCATGACATCACAATACGTGGCACTCTGAAAAAAAAGAAGAAAAAGCTTACAGCACCTGGTATTCCCAGGCGGTCTCCCATCCAAGTACTAACCAGGCCCGACCCTGCTTAGCTTCCGAGATCGGACGAGATCGGGCGTGTTCAGGGTGGTATGGCCGTAAGCCACAATTGTGTGCAGAAAAGGCCCTTTTAAAGATCTGGTGCCCTTGGCCATAATGTGGGGGAGCAAATGCTCCCCCACATTCTTGAATCTGGCTGAATTTGTGGACATCTGAATATGTCACTATCACCCTATGACAAAAACAATGTTTTCACACAATGTAATTGTCTTCATTAAAGTATTTATTTTGTCAAACATGGAGTGATGAATATCCTATAGTTGAGGTGAAAAAAAAGAAAAAGCTTACAGCACCTGGTATTCCCAGGCGGTCTCCCATCCAAGTACTAACCAGGCCCGACCCTGCTTAGCTTCCGAGATCGGACGAGATCGGGCGTGTTCAGGGTGGTATGGCCGTAAGCCACAATTGTGTGCAGAGAAGGCCCTTTTAAAGATGTGCTCCTCACACTGTTGAATCTTGCAGAATTTCTGGACATCTGAACATGTGCTTTGATGACATCACATGACGTATCATGACATCACAATACGTGGCACTCTGAAAAAAAAAGAAGAAAAAGCTTACAGCACCTGGTATTCCCAGGCGGTCTCCCATCCAAGTACTAACCAGGCCCGACCCTGCTTAGCTTCCGAGATCGGACGAGATCGGGCGTGTTCAGGGTGGTATGGCCGTAAGCCACAATTGTGTGCAGAGAAGGGCCTTTTAAAGATCTGGTGCCCTTGGCCATAATGTGGGGGAGCAAATGCTCCCCCACATTCTTGAATCTGGCTGAATTTGTGGACATCTGAATATGTCACTATCACCCTATGACAAAAACAATGTTTTCACACAATGTAATTGTCTTCATTAAAGTATTTATTTTGTCAAACATGGAGTGATGAATATCCTATAGTTGAGGTGAAAAAAAAGAAAAAGCTTACAGCACCTGGTATTCCCAGGCGGTCTCCCATCCAAGTACTAACCAGGCCCGACCCTGCTTAGCTTCCGAGATCGGACGAGATCGGGCGTGTTCAGGGTGGTATGGCCGTAAGCCACAATTGTGTGCAGAGAAGGGCCTTTTAAAGATGTGCTCCTCACACTGTTGAATCTTGCAGAATTTCTGGACATCTGAACATGTGCTTTGATGACATCACATGACGTATCATGACATCACAATACGTGGCACTCTGAAAAAAAAGAAGAAAAAGCTTACAGCACCTGGTATTCCCAGGCGGTCTCCCATCCAAGTACTAACCAGGCCCGACCCTGCTTAGCTTCCGAGATCGGACGAGATCGGGCGTGTTCAGGGTGGTATGGCCGTAAGCCACAATTGTGTGCAGAAAAGGGCCTTTTAAAGATCTGGTGCCCTTGGCCATAATGTGGGGGAGCATTTGCTCCCCCACATTCTTGAATCTGGCTGAATTTGTGGACATCTGAATATGTCACTATCACCCTATGACAAAAACAATGTTTTCACACAATGTAATTGTCTTCATTAAAGTATTTATTTTGTCAAACATGGAGTGATGAATATCCTATAGTTGAGGTGAAAAAAAAGAAAAAGCTTACAGCACCTGGTATTCCCAGGCGGTCTCCCATCCAAGTACTAACCAGGCCCGACCCTGCTTAGCTTCCGAGATCGGACGAGATCGGGCGTGTTCAGGGTGGTATGGCCGTAAGCCACAATTGTGTGCAGAGAAGGGCCTTTTAAAGATGTGCTCCTCACACTGTTGAATCTTGCAGAATTTCTGGACATCTGAACATGTCCTTTGATGACATCACATGACGTATCATGACATCACAATATGTGGCACTCTGAAAAAAAAAAGAAAAAGCTTACAGCACCTGGTATTCCCAGGCGGTCTCCCATCCAAGTACTAACCAGGCCCGACCCTGCTTAGCTTCCGAGATCGGACGAGATCGGGCGTGTTCAGGGTGGTATGGCCGTAAGCCACAATTGTGTGCAGAAAAGGCCCTTTTAAAGATCTGGTGCCCTTGGCCATAATGTGGGGGAGCAAATGCTCCCCCACATTCTTGAATCTGGCAGAATTTCTGGACATCTGAACATGTCCTTTGATGACATCACATGACGTATCATGACATCACAATATGTGGCACTCTGAAAAAAAAAAGAAAAAGCTTACAGCACCTGGTATTCCCAGGCGGTCTCCCATCCAAGTACTAACCAGGCCCGACCCTGCTTAGCTTCCGAGATCGGACGAGATCGGGCGTGTTCAGGGTGGTATGGCCGTAAGCCACAATTGTGTGCAGAAAAGGGCCTTTTAAAGATCTGGTGCCCTTGGCCATAATGTGGGGGAGCAAATGCTCCCCCACATTCTTGAATCTGGCTGAATTTTTGCACATCTGAATATGTCACTATCACCCTATGACAAAAACAATGTTTTCACACAATGTAATTGTCTTCATTAAAGTATTTATTTTGTCAAACATGGAGTGATGAATATCCTATAGTTGAGGTGAAAAAAAAGAAAAAGCTTACAGCACCTGGTATTCCCAGGCGGTCTCCCATCCAAGTACTAACCAGGCCCGACCCTGCTTAGCTTCCGAGATCGGACGAGATCGGGCGTGTTCAGGGTGGTATGGCCGTAAGCCACAATTGTGTGCAGAGAAGGGCCTTTTAAAGATGTGCTCCTCACACTGTTGAATCTTGCAGAATTTCTGGACATCTGAACATGTCCTTTGATGACATCACATGACGTATCATGACATCACAATATGTGGCACTCTGAAAAAAAAGAAGAAAAAGCTTACAGCACCTGGTATTCCCAGGCGGTCTCCCATCCAAGTACTAACCAGGCCCGACCCTGCTTAGCTTCCGAGATCGGACGAGATCGGGCGTGTTCAGGGTGGTATGGCCGTAAGCCACAATTGTGTGCAGAGAAGGGCCTTTTAAAGATCTGGTGCCCTTGGCCATAATGTGGGGGAGCAAATGCTCCCCCACATTCTTGAATCTGGCTGAATTTTTGGACATCTGAATATGTCACTATCACCCTATGACAAAAACAATGTTTTCACACAATGTAATTGTCTTCATTAAAGTATTTATTTTGTCAAACATGGAGTGATGAATATCCTATAGTTGAGGTGAAAAAAAAGAAAAAGCTTACAGCACCTGGTATTCCCAGGCGGTCTCCCATCCAAGTACTAACCAGGCCCGACCCTGCTTAGCTTCCGAGATCGGACGAGATCGGGCGTGTTCAGGGTGGTATGGCCGTAAGCCACAATTGTGTGCAGAAAAGGGCCTTTTAAAGATCTGGTGCCCTTGGCCATAATGTGGGGGAGCAAATGCTCCCCCACATTCTTGAATCTGGCTGAATTTGTGGACATCTGAATATGTCACTATCACCCTATGACAAAAACAATGTTTTCACACAATGTAATTGTCTTCATTAAAGTATTTATTTTGTCAAACATGGAGTGATGAATATCCTATAGTTGAGGTGAAAAAAAAGAAAAAGCTTACAGCACCTGGTATTCCCAGGCGGTCTCCCATCCAAGTACTAACCAGGCCCGACCCTGCTTAGCTTCCGAGATCGGACGAGATCGGGCGTGTTCAGGGTGGTATGGCCGTAAGCCACAATTGTGTGCAGAGAAGGCCCTTTTAAAGATGTGCTCCTCACACTGTTGAATCTTGCAGAATTTCTGGACATCTGAACATGTCCTTTGATGACATCACATGACGTATCATGACATCACAATACGTGGCACTCTGAAAAAAAAAAGAAAAAGCTTACAGCACCTGGTATTCCCAGGCGGTCTCCCATCCAAGTACTAACCAGGCCCGACCCTGCTTAGCTTCCGAGATCGGACGAGATCGGGCGTGTTCAGGGTGGTATGGCCGTAAGCCACAATTGTGTGCAGAAAAGGGCCTTTTAAAGATCTGGTGCCCTTGGCCATAATGTGGGGGAGCAAATGCTCCCCCACATTCTTGAATCTGGCTGAATTTTTGGACATCTGAATATGTCACTATCACCCTATGACAAAAACAATGTTTTCACACAATGTAATTGTCTTCATTAAAGTATTTATTTTGTCAAACATGGAGTGATGAATATCCTATAGTTGAGGTGAAAAAAAAGAAAAAGCTTACAGCACCTGGTATTCCCAGGCGGTCTCCCATCCAAGTACTAACCAGGCCCGACCCTGCTTAGCTTCCGAGATCGGACGAGATCGGGCGTGTTCAGGGTGGTATGGCCGTAAGCCACAATTGTGTGCAGAGAAGGGCCTTTTAAAGATCTGGTGCCCTTGGCCATAATGTGGGGGAGCGAATGCTCCCCCACATTCTTGAATCTGGCTGAATTTTTGGACATCTGAATATGTCACTATCACCCTATGACAAAAACAATGTTTTCACACAATGTAATTGTCTTCATTAAAGTATTTATTTTGTCAAACATGGAGTGATGAATATCCTATAGTTGAGGTGAAAAAAAAGAAAAAGCTTACAGCACCTGGTATTCCCAGGCGGTCTCCCATCCAAGTACTAACCAGGCCCGACCCTGCTTAGCTTCCGAGATCGGACGAGATCGGGCGTGTTCAGGGTGGTATGGCCGTAAGCCACAATTGTGTGCAGAAAAGGCCCTTTTAAAGATCTGGTGCCCTTGGCCATAATGTGGGGGAGCGAATGCTCCCCCACATTCTTGAATCTGGCTGAATTTGTGGACATCTGAATATGTCACTATCACCCTATGACAAAAACAATGTTTTCACACAATGTAATTGTCTTCATTAAAGTATTTATTTTGTCAAACATGGAGTGATGAATATCCTATAGTTGAGGTGAAAAAAAAGAAAAAGCTTACAGCACCTGGTATTCCCAGGCGGTCTCCCATCCAAGTACTAACCAGGCCCGACCCTGCTTAGCTTCCGAGATCGGACGAGATCGGGCGTGTTCAGGGTGGTATGGCCGTAAGCCACAATTGTGTGCAGAAAAGGCCCTTTTAAAGATCTGGTGCCCTTGGCCATAATGTGGGGGAGCAAATGCTCCCCCACATTCTTGAATCTGGCTGAATTTTTGGACATCTGAATATGTCACTATCACCCTATGACAAAAACAATGTTTTCACACAATGTAATTGTCTTCATTAAAGTATTTATTTTGTCAAACATGGAGTGATGAATATCCTATAGTTGAGGTGAAAAAAAAGAAAAAGCTTACAGCACCTGGTATTCCCAGGCGGTCTCCCATCCAAGTACTAACCAGGCCCGACCCTGCTTAGCTTCCGAGATCGGACGAGATCGGGCGTGTTCAGGGTGGTATGGCCGTAAGCCACAATTGTGTGCAGAAAAGGGCCTTTTAAAGATCTGGTGCCCTTGGCCATAATGTGGGGGAGCAAATGCTCCCCCACATTCTTGAATCTGGCTGAATTTGTGGACATCTGAATATGTCACTATCACCCTATGACAAAAACAATGTTTTCACACAATGTAATTGTCTTCATTAAAGTATTTATTTTGTCAAACATGGAGTGATGAATATCCTATAGTTGAGGTGAAAAAAAATTAAAAGCTTACAGCACCTGGTATTCCCAGGCGGTCTCCCATCCAAGTACTAACCAGGCCCGACCCTGCTTAGCTTCCGAGATCGGACGAGATCGGGCGTGTTCAGGGTGGTATGGCCGTAAGCCACAATTGTGTGCAGAGAAGGGCCTTTTAAAGATCTGGTGCCCTTGGCCATAATGTATTCTTGAATCTGGCTGAATTTTTGGACATCTGAATATGTCACTATCACCCTATGATAAAAACAACGTTTTCACACAATGTAATTGTCTTCATTAAAGTATTTATTTTGTCAAACATGGAGTGATGAATATCCTATAGTTGAGGTGAAAAAAAAGAAAAAGCTTACAGCACCTGGTATTCCCAGGCGGTCTCCCATCCAAGTACTAACCAGGCCCGACCCTACTTAGCTTCCGAGATCGGACGAGATCGGGCGTGTTCAGGGTGGTATGGCCGTAAGCCACAATTGTGTGCAGAAAAGGCCCTTTTAAAGATCTGGTGCCCTTGGCCATAATGTGGGGGAGCGAATGCTCCCCCACATTCTTGAATCTGGCTGAATTTTTGGACATCTGAATATGTCACTATCACCCTATGACAAAAACAATGTTTTCACACAATGTAATTGTCTTCATTAAAGTATTTATTTTGTCAAACATGGAGTGATGAATATCCTATAGTTGAGGTGAAAAAAAAGAAAAAGCTTACAGCACCTGGTATTCCCAGGCGGTCTCCCATCCAAGTACTAACCAGGCCCGACCCTGCTTAGCTTCCGAGATCGGACGAGATCGGGCGTGTTCAGGGTGGTATGGCCGTAAGCCACAATTGTGTGCAGAGAAGGGCCTTTTAAAGATCTGGTGCCCTTGGCCATAATGTGGGGGAGCATATGCTCCCCCACATTCTTGAATCTGGCTGATTTTTTGCACATCTGAATATGTCACTATCACCCTATGACAAAAACAATGTTTTCACACAATGTAATTGTCTTCATTAAAGTATTTATTTTGTCAAACATGGAGTGATGAATATCCTATAGTTGAGGTGAAAAAAAAGAAAAAGCTTACAGCACCTGGTATTCCCAGGCGGTCTCCCATCCAAGTACTAACCAGGCCCGACCCTGCTTAGCTTCCGAGATCGGACGAGATCGGGCGTGTTCAGGGTGGTATGGCCGTAAGCCACAATTGTGTGCAGAGAAGGGCCTTTTAAAGATGTGCTCCTCACACTGTTGAATCTTGCAGAATTTCTGGACATCTGAACATGTCCTTTGATGACATCACATGACGTATCATGACATCACAATACGTGGCACTCTGAAAAAAAAAAGAAAAAGCTTACAGCACCTGGTATTCCCAGGCGGTCTCCCATCCAAGTACTAACCAGGCCCGACCCTGCTTAGCTTCCGAGATCGGACGAGATCGGGCGTGTTCAGGGTGGTATGGCCGTAAGCCACAATTGTGTGCAGAAAAGGGCCTTTTAAAGATCTGGTGCCCTTGGCCATAATGTGGGGGAGCAAATGCTCCCCCACATTCTTGAATCTGGCTGAATTTGTGGACATCTGAATATGTCACTATCACCCTATGACAAAAACAATGTTTTCACACAATGTAATTGTCTTCATTAAAGTATTTATTTTGTCAAACATGGAGTGATGAATATCCTATAGTTGAGGTGAAAAAAAAGAAAAAGCTTACAGCACCTGGTATTCCCAGGCGGTCTCCCATCCAAGTACTAACCAGGCCCGACCCTGCTTAGCTTCCGAGATCGGACGAGATCGGGCGTGTTTTTTTTTTTTTTCTCTTTTATTATCAAAAAAATATCACAAGTATTCACATGACAAACATAAACCTACACAAATACAACACAAAACATTCTATTAACAAACACAGACATTCTCACTTTCTAAATTTGCTCCAAAACCCCTACAGAAACACTTATATTATTAACTAATCAAACAGCCACACCGATCAAATAAAACAAACCATACATAAAAACACTCACTAATCCAAGCTAACAATCACTCCCCAAAACAAATGAAAACAAAACATCATCTTAAATTCTTGTCCCAACCACTTTTTCCCTTTTCTTTCACATATTAAACCTTAATTTGTTTTTACCCACAACCGAAATCAGACCACAGCCATCTACAAAAAGCTGTTCAAACTCACTCAATCCATAGTTCCAAAGCAAAAGAATGTCCTTCTTTAAAACAGAATCAAAATATGTCCACACATCTATAAGTTTATCTTCAAAATGCGCTAAATTCCTTCTCAAAATAACAGCATATCTCGCGTGACTTAAAACATAATTCAACAAATTAGTATTTGTCTCTTTACCTTTTCCATTAAACCCAAACAAAAAAAGCTTTTTCCAGTCTAAACCATCAATAAATTCTTTCCCCCAGTTCTTTTGTAACATGCCTTTTAATTTAACAAAAAAATCCTTTAGTTTTCCACACTCCAATATTAAATGCATCATATTTTCCGGTTCGTTGTCACACACATCACACTCTCTCCTAACATTTCTGTTAATTTGGTGCAACACCACATTCGTATAAACTCTGTTATGTCTTATTTTGAAATCATTGTTTTCACATTCTATACTGTTATACTTTATGTGTAAGTTTTTCCAAATGCCTTTTACCTCCAAATCTGGAAATATTTTAGGCCAGACTGCCTCCGCCGCTGGTCTTTTAATTCGTTTTTCTACCAAACACTGATATACAACTTTCATTTTCACACTATTTAATTCTTTTCTGTACCCATCCTTCTCCCAATATAATATTGGTAAGTCCTCACACCATTTTTTCACTTCCTCTTTATCGATCTCTCTCTTCCATTCGATTGGTACAGCACTTTTAATTTTCTCATACATATTTACAATGGTTTTCACCTTGATTTCCTCATAGTCATTAACGGAGTCAATGATCGCCTGTTCCCTTAGAAAACCTGGAATCACCTCATATACAAAATCTTTAATCTGCCTTAATCCGGCATAGAAAAAAACCTTATTGTACAACATTTTGTTGTTGTCCGTTATTTTAGGGTTTAAAAAGACCGGCAGGTTCCTGATTTCCTCAATGCTCTTACACTCGTACCCTATGTTATCGATCACCTCCGACCAGGCTTCGAAAACCTCTTTATAAAACGCCGGAATATTGGCTATCATTGCTGTTCTAAAACCCATCAGTAAACCATTCACCCCACATCCTCCACAATTATACAAATACTCTTTAAAGAAGCCTTTCCATCCATATTCCACTTTCCCATATACATACTTTTGAACCGTTTTAATTCTAATAGCCGTCTTTTTTGTCTTCAAATCAACCAGTCCTAAACCACCATCTTTATAAGCCGCTATCAATGTTTGATGCGCTATCCGCACCCCCTTCCCATCCCAAATAAACTTAGAAATGAGCCTACTTACCTCCTGTTCTACCCACTCCGGCATGTCAAGCACATTTAAAACATATACAAACTTGGTCATTAACAAAGCATTCACAACCACTACCTTACCCTTTAATTTTAAACCTCTTTGTTTCCACCAATTAAGTACTTGTTTCACCTTATTTAGAACCCCTGTCCATGTTAAATCCCTGGCTTCTTTTTCTTTCTTACCAATAAATACTCCCAAAATTTTAATGAAATCATTTGTGATTTTAAACGGGATATCACATGCCACTCTATTTACACTCCCCATATACATCATCTCTGACTTTTCTACATTTATTTTAGCACCTGCTGCTCTCCCATACGTTTCCATATGTTCCATTATCTTTTTCACACTCTCTAAATCTTTCACTGTGAATGTTGTATCATCCGCATATTGATG
>CM036553.1:9624060-9712070 GCA_020745685.1 Tautogolabrus adspersus
ACTCTTACATTACCTTCACAGCTGGCAAAATCGTGCTAGCTAACTAGCTAGCACGCAATGCTTGAAAATTGGTTGCAACAACCAAGATAAAATAAAGATAATTACGCTGTGCATATACAAATGAAGACCAGTGTAAACATCACAAAGGGCCTCTGATGGAATATAGACAGTTGACAATTCAAAAGAGGTCGATATTTCAGCAACTTACCTCTGGAACTATTCGACGCGCTGCAATGTAAGTGAACGAGGTCCAACGCCGAAATGACAATGTTTGGAACTAATCCGAGCTCCATACCCCGGAAGTAGGCGGTACAAAGCGCCGCCATTTTTTACAACGAAGGTCTATGGGAGTGTCCCCACTCTGTTATTATCTTTCTCTCTGCTGTAATATAAAGTCAGAATTCTGACATCAAAGTCAGAATACTGGAATCAAAGGAAGAATTCTGAGATCAAAGTCAGAATTCTGGGTTGAAAGTCAGAATACTGGGATCAAAGTCAGAATTCTGGAATCACAGTCAGATTTGTTAGATCAAAGTCTGAATTCTGAGATCAAGGTCAGAATTCAGAAATCAAATTCAGAATTCTGAGATCAATGTCAGAATACTGGAATCAATGTTAGAATTCCAGAATCAGAGTCAGAATTCTGAGATCAAAGTCAGAATACTGGAATATAAAGTCAGAATTCTGAGATCAAAGTCAGAATACTGTAATCAAAGGAAGAATTCCAAGATCAAAGTCAGAATTCAGAGATCATAGTCAGAGTTCCAAGATCAAAGTCAGAATACTGGAATTAAAGTCAGAATTCCAATATCAGAGTCAGAATTCCAAGATCAAAGTCAGAATACTGGGAATCAAATAAAGAATTCTAAGATCAGAGTCAGAATTCTGGAATCAAAGAAAGAATTCCAAAATCAAAGTCAGATTGGTGAGATCAAAGTCAGAATTCTGGGTTGAAAGTCAGAATACTGGAATCAAAGTTAGAATTCTGAGATCAAAGTCAGAATTCTGGAATCACAGTCAGATTTGTTAGATCAAAGTCTGAATTCTGAGACGAAGGTCAGAATTCTAGAATCATGGTCAGAATTCAGAAATCAAATTCAGAATTCTGAGATCAATGTCAGAATACTGGAATCAATGTTAGAATTCCAAGATCAGAGTCAGAATTCTGAGATCAAAGTAAAAATTCTGAGATCAAAGTCAGAATACTAGAATCAAAGGAAGAATTCCAGAATCAGAGTCAGAGTTCCAAGATCAAAGTCAGAATACTGAAATCAAAGTCAGAATTCCAATATCAAATTCAGAATACTGGAAATCAAAGAAAGAATTCCAGAATCAGAGTCAGAATTCTGAGATCAAAGTCAGAATACTGGAATATAAAGTCAGAATTCTGAGATCAAAGTCAGAATACTGGATTCAAAGGAAGAATTCCAAGATCAGAGTCAGAATTCTGAGATCAAAGTCAGAATTCTGAGATCAAAGTCAGAATACTGGAATCAAAGTCAGAATTCTGACATCAAAGTCAGAATAGTGGAATCAAAGGAACAATTCCAAGATCAAAGTCAGAATTCAGCGATCATAGTCAGAGTTCCAAGAGCAAAGTCAGAATACTGGAATAAAAGTTAGAATTCCAAGATCAGAGTCAGAATTCTGGGATGAAAGTCAGAATTCTGGAATCAAAGGAAGAATTCCAAGATCAAAGTCAGAATTCTGGAATCTACAGAAGCATTCTAAGATCAAAGTCAGAATTCAGAGATCATAGTCAGAGTTCCAAGATCAAAGTCAGAATACTGGAATCATAGTCAGAATTCCAAGATCAAAGTCAGAATACTGGGAATCAAAGAAAGAATTCCAAGATCAGAGTCAGAATTCTTGAATCAAATGAAGAAATACAAGATCAAAGTCAGAATATTGGAATCAAACTCAAAATTCTTGAATCAAAGGAAGAATAACAAGATCAAAGTCAGAATACTGGAATCAAAGGAAGAATTCCAAGATCAAAGTCAGAATACTGGAATCAAAGTCAGAATACTGGAATCATAGGAAGAATTCTGAGATCAAAGTCAGAATACTGGAATCAAAGTTAGAATTCCAAGATCAGAGTAAGAATTTTATGACCAAAGCCAGAATTCTGAGATCAAAGTCAGAATACTAGAATCAAAGGAAGAATTACATGATCAAAGTCAGAATACTGGAATCAAAGTCAGAATTCTTGAATCAAAGGAAGAATTACAAGATCAAAGTCAGAATACTGGAATCAAAGTCAGAATTCTGAGATCAAAGTCAGAATACTGGAATCAAAGGAAGAATTCCAAGATCAAAGTCAGAATACTGGAATCAAAGTCAGAATACTGGAATCATAGGAAGAATTCTGAGATCAAAGTCAGAATAATGGAATCAAAGTCAGAATTCTAGAATCAAAGTCAGAATTCAGAGATCATAGTCAGAGTTCCAAGACCAAAGTCAGACTTCTAAGATCAAAGTCAAAATTATTGAATCAAAGGAAGAATTACAAGATCAAAGTCAGAATTCTGGAATCAAAGGAAGAAATACAAGATCAAAGTCAGAATACTGGAATCAAACTCAAAATTCTTGAATCAAAGGAAGAATAACAAGATCAAAGTCAGAATACTGGAATCAAACTCAAAATTCTTGATTCAAAGGAAGAATTACACGATCAAAGTCAGAATACTGGAATCAAAGGAAGAATTACAAGATCAAAGTCAGAAGTCAGATTGGTAAGATCAAAGTCAGAATTCTGGAATCAAAGTCAGAATTACAAGATCAAAGTCAGAATACTGGAATCAAAGGAAGAAATACAAGATCAAAGTCAGAATACTGGAATCAAACTCAAAATTCTTGATTCAAAGGAAGAATTACAAGATCAAAGTCAGAATACTGGAATCAAAGGAAGAATTACAAGATCAAAGTCAGAAGTCAGATTGGTAAGATCAAAGTCAGAATTTTGGAAAGAAAGTCAGAATTACAAGATCAAAGTCAGAATACTGGAATCAAAGTCAGAATTCTGAGATCAAAGTCAGAATACTGGAATCTAAGGAAGAATTCCAAGATCAAAGTCAGAATACTGGAATCAAAGTCAGAATACTGGAATCATAGGAAGAATTCTGAGATCAAAGTCAGAATACTGGAATCAAAGTTAGAATTCCAAGATCAGAGTAAGAATTTTAAGACCAAAGCCAGAATTCTGAGATCAAAGTCAGAATACTAGAATCAAAGGAAGAATTACAAGATCAAAGTCAGAAAGCTGGAATCAAAGTTAAAATTCCAAGATCAAAGTCAGAATACTGGAATCAAAGGAACAATTCCAAGATCAAAGTCAGAAAGCTGGAATCAAAGTTAAAATTCCAAGATCAGAGTCTGAATACTGGAATCAAAGTCAGAATTCTGAAACCAAAGTCAGATTTCTGGAATCAATGTCAGATTGGTGAGATCAAAGTCAGAATTGTGGGATGAAAGTCAGATTTCTGGAATCAAAGTCAGAATACTGGAATCAAAGGAAGAATTCCAAGATCAAAGTCAGAATACTGGAATCAAAGTCAGAATTCTAGAATCAAAGTCAGAATTCAGAGATCATAGTCAGAGTTCCAAGACCAAAGTCAGAATTCTAAGATCAAAGTCAAAATTATTGAATCAAAGGAAGAATTACAAGATCAAAGTCAGAATACTGGAATCAAAGGAAGAAATACAAGATCAAAGTCAGAATACTGGAATCAAACTCAAAATTCTTGATTCAAACGAAGAATTACAAGATCAAAGTCAGAATACTGGAATCAAAGGAAGAATTACAAGATCAAAGTCAGAAGTCAGATTGGTAAGATCAAAGTCAGAATTCTGGAATCAAAGTCAGAATTACAAGATCAAAGTCAGAATACTGGAATCAAAGTCAGAATACTGGAATCATAGGAAGACTTCTGAGATCAAAGTCAGAATACTGGAATCAAAGTTAGAATTCCAAGATCAGAGTAAGAATTTTAAGACCAAAGCCAGAATTCTGAGATCAAAGTCAGAATACTAGAATCAAAGGAAGAATTACAAGATCAAAGTCAGAATACTGGAATCAAAGTCAGAATTCTTGAATCAAAGGAAGAATTACAAAATCAAAGTCAGAATACTGGAATCAAACTCAATTCTTGAATCAAAGGAAGAATTACAAAATCAAAGTCAGAATACTGGAATCAAACTCAATTCTTGATTCAAAGGAAGAATTACAAGATCAAAGTCAGAATACTGGAATCAAAGGAAGAATTACAAGATCAAAGTCAGAAGTCAGATTGGTAAGATCAAAGTCAGAATTTTGGAAACAAAGTCAGAATTACAAGATCAAAGTCAGAATACTGGAATCAAAGTCAGAATTCTGAGATCAAAGTCAGAATACTGGAATCAAAGGAAGAATTCCAAGATCAAAGTCAGAATACTGGAATCAAAGTCAGAATACTGGAATCATAGGAAGAATTCTGAGATCAAAGTCAGAATACTGGAATCAAAGTTAGAATTCCAAGATCAGAGTAAGAATTTTAAGACCAAAGCCAGAATTCTGAGATCAAAGTCAGAATACTAGAATCAAAGGAAGAATTACAAGATCAAAGTCAGAATACTGGAATCAAAGTCAGAATTCTTGAATCAAAGGAAGAATTACAAAATCAAAGTCAGAATACTGGAATCAAACTCAATTCTTGAATCAAAGGAAGAATTACAAGATCAAAGTCAGAATACTGGAATCAAAGGAAGATCTACAAGATCAAAGTAAGAACTCAGATTGGTAAGATCAAAGTCAGAATTCTGGAATCAAAGTCAGAATTACAAGATCAAAGTCAGAATACTGGAATCAAAGTCAGAATTATGAGATCAAAGTCAGAATACTGGAATCAAAGGAAGAATTCCAAGATCAAAGTCAGAATACTGGAATCAAAGGAACAATTCCAAGATCAAAGTCAGAAAGCTGGAATCAAAGTTAAAATTCCAAGATCGGAGTCTGAATACTGGAATCAAAGTCAGAATTCTGAAACCAAAGTCAGATTGGTGAGATCAAAGTCAGAATTGTGGGATGAAAGTCAGATTTCTGGAATCAAAGTCAGAATACTGGAATCAAAGGAAGAATTCCAAGATCAAAGTCAGAATACTGGAATCAAAGTCAGAATACTGGAATCAAAGTCAGAATTCAGAGATCATAGTCAGAGTTCCAAGACCAAAGTCAGAATTCTAAGATCAAAGTCAAAATTATTGAATCAAAGGAAGAATTACAAGATCAAAGTCAGAATACTGGAATCAAAGGAAGAATTCCAAGATAAAAGTCAGAATACTGGAATCAAAGTCAGAATACTGGAATCATAGGAAGAATTCTGAGATCAAAGTCAGAATACTGGAATCAAAGTTAGAATTCCAAGATCAGAGTAAGAATTTTAAGACCAAAGCCAGAATTCTGAGATCAAAGTCAGAATACTAGAATCAAAGGAAGAATTACAAGATCAAAGTTAGAATACTGGAATCAAAGTCAGAATTCTTGAATCAAAGGAAGAATTACAAGATCAAAGTCAGAATTCTGGAATCAAAGTCAGAATACTGGAATCAAAGTCAGAATTCAGAGATCATAGTCAGAGTTCCAAGACCAAAGTCAGAATTCTAAGATCAAAGTCAAAATTATTGAATCAAAGGAAGAATTACAAGATCAAAGTCAGAATACTGGAATCAAAGGAAGAAATACAAGATCAAAGTCAGAATACTGGAATCAAACTCAAAATTCTTGAATCAAAGGAAGAATAACAAGATCAAAGTCAGAATACTGGAATCAAAGGAAGAATTACAAGATCAAAGTCAGAAGTCAGATTGGTAAGATCAAAGTCAGAATTCTGGAATCAAAGTCAGAATTACAAGATCAAAGTCAGAATACTGGAATCAAAGTCAGAATTCTGAGATCAAAGTCAGAATACTGGAATCTAAGGAAGAATTCCAAGATCAAAGTCAGAATACTGGAATCAAAGTCAGAATACTGGAATCATAGGAAGAATTCTGAGATCAAAGTCAGAATACTGGAATCAAAGTCAGAATTCTAGAATCAAAGTCAGAATTCAGAGATCATAGTCAGAGTTCCAAGACCAAAGTCAGAATTCTAAGATCAAAGTCAAAATTATTGAATCAAAGGAAGAATTACAAGATCAAAGTCAGAATACTGGAATCAAAGGAAGAAATACAAGATCAAAGTCAGAATATTGGAATCAAACTCAAAATTCTTAAATCAAAGGAAGAATAACAAGATCAAAGTCAGAATACTGGAATCAAAGGAAGAATTCCAAGATCAAAGTCAGACTACTGGAATCAAAGTCAGAATACTGGAATCATAGGAGGAATTCTGAGATCAAAGTCAGAATACTGGAATCAAAGTTAGAATTCCAAGATCAGAGTAAGAATTTTAAGACCAAAGCCAGAATTCTGAGATCAAAGTCAGAATACTGGAATCAAAGGAAGAATTACATGATCAAAGTCAGAATACTGGAATCAAAGTCAGAATTCTTGAATCAAAGGAAGAATTACAAGATCAAAGTCAGAATACTGGAATCAAAGTCAGAATTCTGAGATCAAAGTCAGAATACTGGAATCAAAGGAAGAATTCCAAGATCAAAGTCAGAATACTGGAATCAAAGTCAGAATACTGGAATCATAGGAAGAATTCTGAGATCAAAGTCAGAATACTGGAATCAAAGTTAGAATTCCAAGATCAGAGTAAGAATTTTAAGACCAAAGCCAGAATTCTGAGATCAAAGTCAGAATACTAGAATCAAAGGAAGAATTACAAGATCAAAGTCAGAATACTGGAATCAAAGTCAGAATTCTTGAATCAAAGGAAGAATTACAAAATCAAAGTCAGAATACTGGAATCAAACTCAATTCTTGAATCAAAGGAAGAATTACAAGATCAAAGGCAGAATACTGGAATCAAAGGAAGATCTACAAGATCAAAGTAAGAAGTCAGATTGGTAAGATCAAAGTCAGAATTCTGGAATCAAAGTCAGAATTACAAGATCAAAGTCAGAATACTGGAATCAAAGTCAGAATACTGGAATCAAAGTCAGAATTCAGAGATCATAGTCAGAGTTCCAAGACCAAAGTCAGAATTCTAAGATCAAAGTCAAAATTATTGAATCAAAGGAAGAATTACAAGATCAAAGTCAGAATACTGGAATCAAAGGAAGAAATACAAGATCAAAGTCAGAATACTGGAATCAAACTCAAAATTCTTGAATCAAAGGAAGAATAACAAGATCAAAGTCAGAATACTGGAATCAAAGGAAGAATTACAAGATCAAAGTCAGAAGTCAGATTGGTAAGATCAAAGTCAGAATTTTGGAAGCAAAGTCAGAATTACAAGATCAAAGTCAAAATTATTGAATCAAAGTCAGAATTCTGAGATCAAAGTCAGAATACTGGAATCAAAGGAAGAATTCCAAGATCAAAGTCAGAATACTGGAATCAAAGTCAGAATACTGGAATCATAGGAAGAATTCTGAGATCAAAGTCAGAATACTGGAATCAAAGTCAGAATTCTAGAATCAAAGTCAGAATTCAGAGATCATAGTCAGAGTTCCAAGACCAAAGTCAGAATTCTAAGATCAAAGTCAAAATTATTGAATCAAAGGAAGAATTACAAGATCAAAGTCAGAATACTGGAATCAAAGGAAGAAATACAAGATCAAAGTCAGAATACTGGAATCAAACTCAAAATTCTTAAATCAAAGGAAGAATAACAAGATCAAAGTCAGAATACTGGAATCAAAGGAAGAATTCCAAGATCAAAGTCAGACTACTGGAATCAAAGTCAGAATACTGGAATCATAGGAAGAATTCTGAGATCAAAGTCAGAATACTGGAATCAAAGTTAGAATTCCAAGATCAGAGTAAGAATTTTAAGACCAAAGCCAGAATTCTGATATCAAAGTCAGAATACTAGAATCAAAGGAAGAATTACAAGATCAAAGTCAGAATACTGGAATCAAAGTCAGAATTCTTGAATCAAAGGAAGAATTACAAAATCAAAGTCAGAATACTGGAATCAAACTCAATTCTTGAATCAAAGGAAGAATTACAAGATCAAAGGCAGAATACTGGAATCAAAGGAAGATCTACAAGATCAAAGTAAGAAGTCAGATTGGTAAGATCAAAGTCAGAATACTGGAATCAAAGTCAGAATTCTGATATCAAAGTCAGAATACTCGAATCAAAGGAAGAATTCCAAGATCAAAGTCAGAATACTGGAATCAAAGGAACAATTCCAAGATCAAAGTCAGAAAGCTGGAATCAAAGTTAAAATTCCAAGATCAGAGTCTGAATACTGGAATCAAAGTCAGAATTCTGAAACCAAAGTCAGATTTCTGGAATCAATGTCAGATTGGTGAGATCAAAGTCAGATTTCTGGAATCAAAGTCAGAATACTGGAATCAAAGGAAGAATTCCAAGATCAAGTCAGAATACTAAGATCAAAGTCAAAATTATTGAATCAAAGGAAGAATTACAAGATCAAAGTCAGAATACTGGAATCAAAGGAAGAAATACAAGATCAAAGTCAGAATACTGGAATCAAAGGAAGAATTACAAGATCAAAGTCAGAATACTGGAATCAAACTCAAAATTCTTGATTCAAAGGAAGAATTACAAGATCAAAGTCAGAATACTGAAATCAAACTCAAAATTCTTGAATCAAAGGAAGAACTACAAGCTCAAAGTCAGAATACTGGAATCAAAGGAAGATCTACAACATCAAAGTCAGAAGTCAGATTGGTAAAATCAAACTCAGAATTCTGGAATCAAAGTCAGAATTCCAAGATCAAAGTCAGAATACTGGAATCAAAGTCAGAATTCTGAGATCAAAGTCAGAATACTGGAATCAAAGGAAGAATTCCAAGATCAAAGTCAGAATACTGGAATCAAAGGAACAATTCCAAGATCAAAATCAGAAAGCTGGAATCAAAGTTAAAATTCCAAGATCAAAGTCAGAATACTGGGTTGAAAGTCAGAATACTGGAATCAAAGTTAGAATTCTGAGATCAAAGTCAGAATTCAGAGATCATAGTCAGAGTTCCAAGATCAAAGTCAGAATACTGGAATCAAAGTCAGAATACTGGAATCATAGGAAGAATTCTGAGATCAAAGTCAGAATACTGGAATCAAAGTTAGAATTCCAAGATCAGAGTAAGAATTTTAAGACCAAAGCCAGAATTCTGAGATCAAAGTCAGAATACTAGAATCAAAGGAAGAATTACAAGATCAAAGTCAGAATACTGGAATCAAAGTCAGAATTCTTGAATCAAAGGAAGAATTACAAGATCAAAGTCAGAATTCTGGAATCAAAGTCAGAATACTGGAATCAAAGTCAGAATTCAGAGATCATAGTCAGAGTTCCAAGACCAAAGTCAGAATTCTAAGATCAAAGTCAAAATTATTGAATCAAAGGAAGAATTACAAGATCAAAGTCAGAATACTGGAATCAAAGGAAGAAATACAAGATCAAAGTCAGAATACTGGAATCAAACTCAAAATTCTTGAATCAAAGGAAGAATAACAAGATCAAAGTCAGAATACTGGAATCAAAGGAAGAATTACAAGATCAAAGTCAGAAGTCAGATTGGTAAGATCAAAGTCAGAATTCTGGAATCAAAGTCAGAATTACAAGATCAAAGTCAGAATATTGGAATCAAAGTCAGAATTCTGAGATCAAAGTCAGAATACTGGAATCAAAGGAAGAATTCCAAGATCAAAGTCAGAATACTGGAATCAAAGTCAGAATACTGGAATCATAGGAAGAATTCTGAGATCAAAGTCAGAATAATGGAATCAAAGTCAGAATTCTAGAATCAAAGTCAGAATTCAGAGATCATAGTCAGAGTTCCAAGACCAAAGTCAGAATTCTAAGATCAAAGTCAAAATTATTGAATCAAAGGAAGAATTACAAGATCAAAGTCAGAATACTGGAATCAAAGGAAGAAATACAAGATCAAAGTCAGAATATTGGAATCAAACTCAAAATTCTTAAATCAAAGGAAGAATAACAAGATCAAAGTCAGAATACTGGAATCAAAGGAAGAATTCCAAGATCAAAGTCAGACTACTGGAATCAAAGTCAGAATACTGGAATCATAGGAGGAATTCTGAGATCAAAGTCAGAATACTGGAATCAAAGTTAGAATTCCAAGATCAGAGTAAGAATTTTAAGACCAAAGCCAGAATTCTGAGATCAAAGTCAGAATACTGGAATCAAAGGAAGAATTACATGATCAAAGTCAGAATACTGGAATCAAAGTCAGAATTCTTGAATCAAAGGAAGAATTACAAGATCAAAGTCAGAATACTGGAATCAAAGTCAGAATTCTGAGATCAAAGTCAGAATACTGGAATCAAAGGAAGAATTCCAAGATCAAAGTCAGAATACTGGAATCAAAGTCAGAATACTGGAATCATAGGAAGAATTCTGAGATCAAAGTCAGAATACTGGAATCAAAGTTAGAATTCCAAGATCAGAGTAAGAATTTTATGACCAAAGCCAGAATTCTGAGATCAAAGTCAGAATACTAGAATCAAAGGAAGAATTACAAGATCAAAGTCAGAATACTGGAATCAAAGTCAGAATTCTTGAATCAAAGGAAGAATTACAAAATCAAAGTCAGAATACTGGAATCAAACTCAATTCTTGAATCAAAGGAAGAATTACAAGATCAAAGGCAGAATACTGGAATCAAAGGAAGATCTACAAGATCAAAGTAAGAAGTCAGATTGGTAAGATCAAAGTCAGAATTCTGGAATCAAAGTCAGAATTACAAGATCAAAGTCAGAATACTGGAATCAAAGTCAGAATTCTGGAATCAAAGTCAGAATTCAGAGATCATAGTCAGAGTTCCAAGACCAAAGTCAGAATTCTAAGATCAAAGTCAAAATTATTGAATCAAAGGAAGAATTACAAGATCAAAGTCAGAATACTGGAATCAAAGGGAGAAATACAAGATCAAAGTCAGAATACTGGAATCAAACTCAAAATTCTTGAATCAAAGGAAGAATAACAAGATCAAAGTCAGAATACTGGAATCAAAGGAAGAATTACAAGATCAAAGTCAGAAGTCAGATTGGTAAGATCAAAGTCAGAATTCTGGAATCAAAGTCAGAATTACAAGATCAAAGTCAGAATATTGGAATCAAAGTCAGAATTCTGAGATCAAAGTCAGAATACTGGAATCAAAGGAAGAATTCCAAGATCAAAGTCAGAATACTGGAATCAAAGTCAGAATACTGGAATCATAGGAAGAATTCTGAGATCAAAGTCAGAATACTGGAATCAAAGTCAGAATTCTAGAATCAAAGTCAGAATTCAGAGATCATAGTCAGAGTTCCAAGACCAAAGTCAGACTTCTAAGATCAAAGTCAAAATTATTGAATCAAAGGAAGAATTACAAGATCAAAGTCAGAATTCTGGAATCAAAGGAAGAAATACAAGATCAAAGTCAGAATATTGGAATCAAACTCAAAATTCTTAAATCAAAGGAAGAATAACAAGATCAAAGTCAGAATACTGGAATCAAAGGAAGAATTCCAAGATCAAAGTCAGACTACTGGAATCAAAGTCAGAATACTGGAATCATAGGAAGAATTCTGAGATCAAAGTCAGAATACTGGAATCAAAGTTAGAATTCCAAGATCAGAGTAAGAATTTTAAGACCAAAGCCAGAATTCTGATATCAAAGTCAGAATACTAGAATCAAAGGAAGAATTACAAGATCAAAGTCAGAATACTGGAATCAAAGTCAGAATTCTTGAATCAAAGGAAGAATTACAAAATCAAAGTCAGAATACTGGAATCAAACTCAATTCTTGAATCAAAGGAAGAATTACAAGATCAAAGGCAGAATACTGGAATCAAAGGAAGATCTACAAGATCAAAGTAAGAAGTCAGATTGGTAAGATCAAAGTCAGAATACTGGAATCAAAGTCAGAATTCTGATATCAAAGTCAGAATACTCGAATCAAAGGAAGAATTCCAAGATCAAAGTCAGAATACTGGAATCAAAGGAACAATTCCAAGATCAAAGTCAGAAAGCTGGAATCAAAGTTAAAATTCCAAGATCAGAGTCTGAATACTGGAATCAAAGTCAGAATTCTGAAACCAAAGTCAGATTTCTGGAATCAATGTCAGATTGGTGAGATCAAAGTCAGATTTCTGGAATCAAAGTCAGAATACTGGAATCAAAGGAAGAATTCCAAGATCAAGTCAGAATACTAAGATCAAAGTCAAAATTATTGAATCAAAGGAAGAATTACAAGATCAAAGTCAGAATACTGGAATCAAAGGAAGAAATACAAGATCAAAGTCAGAATACTGGAATCAAAGGAAGAATTACAAGATCAAAGTCAGAATACTGGAATCAAACTCAAAATTCTTGATTCAAAGGAAGAATTACAAGATCAAAGTCAGAATACTGAAATCAAACTCAAAATTCTTGAATCAAGGGAAGAACTACAAGCTCAAAGTTAGAATACTGGAATCAAAGGAAGATCTACAAGATCAAAGTCAGAAGTCAGATTGGTAAAATCAAACTCAGAATTCTGGAATCAAAGTCAGAATTCCAAGATCAAAATCAGAATACTGGAATCAAAGTCAGAATTCTGAGATCAAAGTCAGAATACTGGAATCAAAGGAAGAGTTCCAAGATCAAAGTCAGAATAATGGAATTAAAGTCAGAATTCCAATATCAGAGTCAGAATTCCAAGATCAAAGTCAGAATACTGGGAATCAAATAAAGAATTCTAAGATCAGAGTCAGAATTCTGGAATCAAAGGAAGAATTCCAAAATCAAAGTCAGATTGGTGAGATCAAAGTCAGAATTCTGGGTTGAAAGTCAGAATAATGGAATCAAAGTTAGAATTCCAAGATCAAAGTCAGAATTCTGGGTTGAAAGTCAGAATACTGGAATCAAAGTTAGAATTCTGAGATCAAAGTCAGAATTCTGGAATCACAGTCAGATTTGTTAGATCAAAGTCTAAATTCTGAGACGAAGGTCAGAATTCTAGAATCATGGTCAGAATTCAGAAATCAAATTCAGAATTCTGAGATCAATGTCAGAATACTGGAATCAATGTTAGAATTCCAAGATCAGAGTAAGAATTCTGAGATCAAAGTAAAAATTCTGAGATCAAAGTCAGAATACTAGAATCAAAGGAAGAATTCCAAGATCAAAGTGAGATTGGTGAGGTCAATGTTAGAATTCCAAGATCAGAGTCAGAATTCTGAGAACAAGGTAAAAATTCTGAGATCAAAGTCAGAATACTGGAATCAAAGTTAGAATTCCAGAATCAGAGTCAGAATTCTGAGATCAAAGTCAAAATACTGGAATCAAAGGAAGAATTCCAAGATCAAAGTGAGATTGGTGAGGTCAATGTTAGAATTCCAAGATCAGAGTCAGAATTCTGAGAACAAGGTAAAAATTCTGAGATCAAAGTCAGAATACTGGAATCAAAGTTAGAATTCCAAGATCAAAGTCAGAATTCTAAGATCAAAGTCAGAATTCAGAGATCATAGTCAGAGTTCCAAGATCAAAGTCAGAATACTGAAATTAAAGTCAGAATTCCAATATCAGAGTCAGAATTCCAAAATCAAAGTCAGAATACTGGGAATCAAAGAAAGAATTCCAGAATCAGAGTCAGAATTCTGAGATCAAAGTCAGAATACTGGAATATAAAGTCAGAATTCTGAGATCAAAGTCAGAATACTGGATTCAAAGGAAGAATTCTAAGATCAGAGTCAGAATTCTGAGATCAAAGTCAGAATTCTGAGATCAAAGTCAGAATACTGGAATAAAAGTCAGAATTCTGACATCAAAGTCAGAATAGTGTAATCAAAGGAACAATTCCAAGATCAAAGTCAGAATTCAGAGATCATAGTCAAAGTTCCAAGGGCAAAGTCAGAATACTGGAATAAAAGTTAGAATTCCAAGATCAGAGTCAGAATTCTGGGATGAAAGTCAGAATTCTGGAATCAACGGAAGAATTCCAAGATCAAAGTCAGAATTCTGGAATCTACAGAAGCATTGTAAGACCAAAGGCAGAATTCAGAGATCATAGTCAGAGTTCCAGGATCAAAGTCAGAATACTGGAATCATAGTCAGAATTCCAAGATCAAAGTCAGAATACTGGGAATCAAAGAAAGAATTCCAAGATCAGAGTCAGAATTCTGAGATCAAAGTCAGAATTCTTGAATCAAATGAAGAATTTCAAGATCAAAGTCAGAATACTGGATTCAAAGTGAGAATTCCAAGATCAGAGTCACAATTCTGAGATCATAGTCAGAGTTCCAATATCAAACTCAGAATTCAGAGACCAAAGTCAGATTTCTGGAATCAATGTCAGATTGGTGAGATCAATGTCAGAATTGTGGGATGAAAGTCAGATTTCTGGAATCAAAGTCAGAATACTGGAATCAAAGGAAGATCTACAAGATCAAAGTAAGAAGTCAGATTGGTAAGATCAAAGTCAGAATTCTGGAATCAAAGACAGAATTACAAGATCAAAGTCAGAATACTGGAATCAAAGTCAGAATTCTGAGATCAAAGTCAGAATACTGGAATCAAAGGAAGAAATACAAGATCAAAGTCAGAATACTGGAATCAAACTCAAAATTCTTGATTCAAAGGAAGAATTACAAGATCAAAGTCAGAATACTGGAATCAAAGGAAGAATTACAAGATCAAAGTCAGAAGTCAGATTGGTAAGATCAAAGTCAGAATTTTGGAAACAAAGTCAGAATTACAAGATCAAAGTCAGAATACTGGAATCAAAGTCAGAATTCTGAGATCAAAGTCAGAATACTGGAATCAAAGGAAGAATTCCAAGATCAAAGTCAGAATACTGGAATCATAGGAAGAATTCTGAGATCAAAGTCAGAATACTGGAATCAAAGTTAGAATTCCAAGATCAGAGTAAGAATTTTAAGACCAAAGCCAGAATTCTGAGATCAAAGTCAGAATACTAGAATCAAAGGAAGAATTACAAGATCAAAGTCAGAATACTGGAATCAAAGTCAGAATTCTTGAATCAAAGGAAGAATTACAAAATCAAAGTCAGAATACTGGAATCAAACTCAATTCTTGAATCAAAGGAAGAATTACAAGATCAAAGTCAGAATACTGGAATCAAAGGAAGATCTACAAGATCAAAGTAAGAAGTCAGATTGGTAAGATCAAAGTCAGAATTCTGGAATCAAAGTCAGAATTACAAGATCAAAGTCAGAATACTGGAATCAAAGTCAGAATTCTGAGATCAAAGTCAGAATACTGGAATCAAAGGAAGAATTCCAAGATCAAAGTCAGAATACTGGAATCAAAGGAACAATTCCAAGATCAAAGTCAGAAAGCTGGAATCAAAGTTAAAATTCCAAGATCAGAGTCTGAATACTGGAATCAAAGTCAGAATTCTGAAACCAAAGTCAGATTGGTGAGATCAAAGTCAGAATTGTGGGATGAAAGTCAGATTTCTGGAATCAAAGTCAGAATACTGGAATCAAAGGAAGAATTCCAAGATCAAAGTCAGAATACTGGAATCAAAGTCAGAATACTGGAATCAAAGTCAGAATTCAGAGATCATAGTCAGAGTTCCAAGACCAAAGTCAGAATTCTAAGATCAAAGTCAAAATTATTGAATCAAAGGAAGAATTACAAGATCAAAGTCAGAATACTGGAATCAAAGGAAGAAATACAAGATCAAAGTCAGAATACTGGAATCAAACTCAAAATTCTTGAATCAAAGGAAGAATAACAAGATCAAAGTCAGAATACTGGAATCAAAGGTAGAAATAAAAAATCAAAGTCAGAAGTCAGATTGGTAAGATCAAAGTCAGAATTCTGGAATCAAAGTCAGAATTACAAGATCAAAGTCAGAATATTGGAATCAAAGTCAGAATTCTGGATCAAAGTCAGAATACTGGAATCAAAGGAAGAATTCCAAGATTAAAGTCAGAATACTGGAATCAAAGTCAGAATACTGGAATCATAGGAAGAATTCTGAGATCAAAGTCAGAATACTGGAATCAAAGTCAGAATTCTAGAATCAAAGTCAGAATTCAGAGATCATAGTCAGAGTTCCAAGACCAAAGTCAGAATTCTAAGATCAAAGTCAAAATTATTGAATCAAATGAAGAATTACAAGATCAAAGTCAGAATACTGGAATCAAAGGAAGAATTCCAAGATCAAAGTCAGACTACTGGAATCAAAGTCAGAATACTGGAATCATAGGAAGAATTCTGAGATCAAAGTCAGAATACTGGAATCAAAGTTAGAATTCCAAGATCAGAGTAAGAATTTTAAGACCAAAGCCAGAATACTGAGATCAAAGTCAGAATACTAGAATCAAAGGAAGAATTACATGATCAAAGTCAGAATACTGGAATCAAAGTCAGAATTCTTGAATCAAAGGAAGAATTACAAGATCAAAGTCAGAATACTGGAATCAAAGTCAGAATTCTGAGATCAAAGTCAGAATACTGGAATAAAAGGAAGAATTCCAAGATCAAAGTCAGAATACTGGAATCAAAGTCAGAATACTGGAATCAAAGGAACAATTCCAAGATCAAAGTCAGAAAGCTGGAATCAAAGTTAAAATTCCAAGATCAGAGTCTGAATACTGGAATCAAAGTCGAATTCTGAAACCAAAGTCAGATTTCTGGAATCAATGTCAGATTGGTGAGATCAAAGTCAGAATTGTGGGATGAAAGTCAGATTTCTGGAATCAAAGTCAGAATACTGGAATCAAAGGAAGAATTCCAAGATCAAGTCAGAATACTAAGATCAAAGTCAAAATTATTGAATCAAAGGAAGAATTACAAGATCAAAGTCAGAATACTGGAATCAAAGGAAGAAATACAAGATCAAAGTCAGAATACTGGAATCAAAGGAAGAATTACAAGATCAAAGTCAGAATACTGGAATCAAACTCAAAATTCTTGATTCAAAGGAAGAATTACAAGATCAAAGTCAGAATACTGAAATCAAACTCAAAATTCTTGAATCAAGGGAAGAACTACAAGCTCAAAGTTAGAATACTGGAATCAAAGGAAGATCTACAAGATCAAAGTCAGAAGTCAGATTGGTAAAATCAAACTCAGAATTCTGGAATCAAAGTCAGAATTCCAAGATCAAAATCAGAATACTGGAATCAAAGTCAGAATACTGGAATCAAAGGAAGAATTCCAAGATCAAAGTCAGAATACTGGAATCAAAGGAACAATTCCAAGATCAAAGTCAGAAAGCTGGAATCAAAGTTAAAATTCCAAGATCAAAATCAGAAAGCTGGAATCAAAGTTAAAATTCCAAGATCAAAGTCAGAATAATGGGTTGAAAGTCAGAATACTGGAATCAAAGTTAGAATCCTGAGATCAAAGTCAGAATTCTGCGTTGAAAGTCAGAATACTGGAATCAAAGTTAGAATTCTGAGATCAAAGTCAGAATTCTGGAATCACAGTCAGATTTGTTAGATCAAAGTCTAAATTCTGAGACGAAGGTCAGAATTCTAGAATCATGGTCAGAATTCAGAAATCAAATTCAGAATTCTGAGATCAATGTCAGAATACTGGAAACAATGTTAGAATTCCAAGATCAGAGTCAGAATTCTGAAAACAAGGTAAAAATTCTGAGATCAAAGTCAGAATACTGGAATCAAAGGAAGAATTCCAAGATCCAAGTCAGAATTCAGAGATCATAGTCAGAGTTCCAAGATCAAAGTCAGAATAATGGAATTAAAGTCAGAATTCCAATATCAGAGTCAGAATTCCAAGATCAAAGTCAGAATACTGGGAATCAAATAAAGAATTCTAAGATCAGAGTCAGAATTCTGGAATCAAAGGAAGAATTCCAAAATCAAAGTCAGATTGGTGAGATCAAAGTCAGAATTCTGGGTTGAAAGTCAGAATAATGGAATCAAAGTTAGAATTCCAAGATCAAAGTCAGAATTCTGGGTTGAAAGTCAGAATACTGGAATCAAAGTTAGAATTCTGAGATCAAAGTCAGAATTCTGGAATCACAGTCAGATTTGTTAGATCAAAGTCTAAATTCTGAGACGAAGGTCAGAATTCTAGAATCATGGTCAGAATTCAGAAATCAAATTCAGAATTCTGAGATCAATGTCAGAATACTGGAATCAATGTTAGAATTCCAAGATCAGAGTAAGAATTCTGAGATCAAAGTAAAACTTCTGAGATCAAAGTCAGAATACTAGAATCAAAGGAAGAATTCCAAGATCAAAGTGAGATTGGTGAGGTCAATGTTAGAATTCCAAGATCCGAGTCAGAATTCTGAGAACAAGGTAAAAATTCTGAGATCAAAGTCAGAATACTGGAATCAAAGTTAGAATTCCAGAATCAGAGTCAGAATTCTGAGATCAAAGTCAGAATACTGGAATCAAAGGAAGAATTCCAAGATCAAAGTGAGATTGTTGAGGTCAATGTTAGAATTCCAAGATCAGAGTCAGAATTCTGAGAACAAGGTAAAAATTCTGAGATCAAAGTCAGAATACTGGAATCAAAGTTAGAATTCCAAGATCAAAGTCAGAATTCTAAGATCAAAGTCAGAATTCAGAGATCATAGTCAGAGTTCCAAGATCAAAGTCAGAATACTGAAATTAAAGTCAGAATTCCAATATCAGAGTCAGAATTCCAAAATCAAAGTCAGAATACTGGGAATCAAAGAAAGAATTCCAGAATCAGAGTCAGAATTCTGAGATCAAAGTCAGAATACTGGAATATAAAGTCAGAATTCTGAGATCAAAGTCAGAATACTGGATTCAAAGGAAGAATTCTAAGATCAGAGTCAGAATTCTGAGATCAAAGTCAGAATTCTGAGATCAAAGTCAGAATACTGGAATAAAAGTCAGAATTCTGACATCAAAGTCAGAATAGTGTAATCAAAGGAACAATTCCAAGATCAAAGTCAGAATTCAGAGATCATAGTCAAAGTTCCAAGGGCAAAGTCAGAATACTGGAATAAAAGTTAGAAATCCAAGATCAGAGTCAGAATTCTGGGATGAAAGTCAGAATTCTGGAATCAACGGAAGAATTCCAAGATCAAAGTCAGAATTCTGGAATCTACAGAAGCATTCTAAGACCAAAGTCAGAATTCAGAGATCATAGTCAGAGTTCCAGGATCAAAGTCAGAATACTGGAATCATAGTCAGAATTCCAAGATCAAAGTCAGAATACTGGGAATCAAAGAAAGAATTCCAAGATCAGAGTCAGAATTCTGAGATCAAAGTCAGAATTCTGGAATCAAATGAAGAATTTCAAGATCAAAGTCAGAATACTGGATTCAAAGTGAGAATTCCAAGATCAGAGTCACAATTCTGAGACCATAGTCAGAGTTCCAATATCAAACTCAGAATTCAGAGACCAAAGTCAGATTTCTGGAATCAATGTCAGATTGGTGAGATCAATGTCAGAATTGTGGGATGAAAGTCAGATTTCTGGAATCAAAGTCAGAATACTGGAATCAAAGGAAGATCTACAAGATCAAAGTCAGAAGTCAGATTGGTAAGATCAAAGTCAGAATTCTGGAATCAAAGTCAGAATTACAAGATCAAAGTCAGAATACTGGAATCAAAGTCAGAATTCTGAGATCAAAGTCAGAATACTGGAATCAAAGGAAGAATTCTGAGATCACAGTCAGAATTCTGAGATCAATGTCAGATTACTGGAATCAATGTTAGAATTCCAGAATCAGAGTCAGAATTCTGAGATCAAAGTCAGAATACTGGATTCAAAGGAAGAATTCTGAGATCAGAGTCAGAATTCTGAGATCAAAGTCAGAATTCTGAGATCAAAGTCAGAATACTGGAATAAAAGTCAGAATTCTGACATCAAAGTCAGAATAGTGTAATCAAAGGAACAATTCCAAGATCAAAGTCAGAATTCAGAGATCATAGTCAAAGTTCCAAGGGCAAAGTCAGAATACTGGAATAAAAGTTAGAATTCCAAGATCAGAGTCAGAATTCTGGGATGAAAGTCAGAATTCTGGAATCAACGGAAGAATTCCAAGATCAAAGTCAGAATTCTGGAATCTACAGAAGCATTCTAAGACCAAAGTCAGAATTCAGAGATCATAGTCAGAGTTCCAGGATCAAAGTCAGAATACTGGAATCATAGTCAGAATTCCAAGATCAAAGTCAGAATACTGGGAATCAAAGAAAGAATTCCAAGATCAGAGTCAGAATTCTGAGATCAAAGTCAGAATTCTTGAATCAAATGAAGAATTTCAAGATCAAAGTCAGAATACTGGATTCAAAGTGAGAATTCCAAGATCAGAGTCACAATTCTGAGATCATAGTCAGAGTTCCAATATCAAACTCAGAATTCAGAGACCAAAGTCAGATTTCTGGAATCAATGTCAGATTGGTGAGATCAATGTCAGAATTGTGGGATGAAAGTCAGATTTCTGGAATCAAAGTCAGAATACTGGAATCAAAGGAAGATCTACAAGATCAAAGTAAGAAGTCAGATTGGTAAGATCAAAGTCAGAATTCTGGAATCAAAGTCAGAATTACAAGATCAAAGTCAGAATACTGGAATCAAAGTCAGAATTCTGAGATCAAAGTCAGAATACTGGAATCAAAGGAAGAAATACAAGATCAAAGTCAGAATACTGGAATCAAACTCAAAATTCTTGATTCAAAGGAAGAATTACAAGATCAAAGTCAGAATACTGGAATCAAAGGAAGAATTACAAGATCAAAGTCAGAAGTCAGATTGGTAAGATCAAAGTCAGAATTTTGGAAACAAAGTCAGAATTACAAGATCAAAGTCAGAATACTGGGATCAAAGTCAGAATTCTGAGATCAAAGTCAGAATACTGGAATCAAAGGAAGAATTCCAAGATCAAAGTCAGAATACTGGAATCATAGGAAGAATTCTGAGATCAAAGTCAGAATACTGGAATCAAAGTTAGAATTCCAAGATCAGAGTAAGAATTTTAAGACCAAAGCCAGAATTCTGAGATCAAAGTCAGAATACTAGAATCAAAGGAAGAATTACAAGATCAAAGTCAGAATACTGGAATCAAAGTCAGAATTCTTGAATCAAAGGAAGAATTACAAAATCAAAGTCAGAATACTGGAATGAAACTCAATTCTTGAATCAAAGGAAGAATTACAAGATCAAAGTCAGAATACTGGAATCAAAGGAAGATCTACAAGATCAAAGTAAGAAGTCAGATTGGTAAGATCAAAGTCAGAATTCTGGAATCAAAGTCAGAATTGCAAGATCAAAGTCAGAATACTGGAATCAAAGTCAGAATTCTGAGATCAAAGTCAGAATACTGGAATCAAAGGAAGAATTCCAAGATCAAAGTCAGAATACTGGAATCAAAGGAACAATTCCAAGATCAAAGTCAGAAAGCTGGAATCAAAGTTAAAATTCCAAGATCAGAGTCTGAATACTGGAATCAAAGTCAGAATTCTGAAACCAAAGTCAGATTGGTGAGATCAAAGTCAGAATTGTGGGATGAAAGTCAGATTTCTGGAATCAAAGTCAGAATACTGGAATCAAAGGAAGAATTCCAAGATCAAAGTCAGAATACTGGAATCAAAGTCAGAATACTGGAATCAAAGTTAGAATTCAGAGATCATAGTCAGAGTTCCAAGACCAAAGTCAGAATTCTAAGATCAAAGTCAAAATTATTGAATCAAAGGAAGAATTACAAGATCAAAGTCAGAATACTGGAATCAAAGGAAGAAATACAAGATCAAAGTCAGAATACTGGAATCAAACTCAAAATTCTTGAATCAAGGGAAGAACTACAAGCTCAAAGTTAGAATACTGGAATCAAAGGAAGATCTACAAGATCAAAGTCAGAAGTCAGATTGGTAAGATCAAAGTCAGAATTCTGGAATCAAAGTCAGAATTACAAGATCAAAGTCAGAATATTGGAATCAAAGTCAGAATTCTGGATCAAAGTCAGAATACTGGAATCAAAGGAAGAATTCCAAGATTAAAGTCAGAATACTGGAATCAAAGTCAGAATACTGGAATCATAGGAAGAATTCTGAGATCAAAGTCAGAATACTGGAATCAAAGTCAGAATTCTAGAATCAAAGTCAGAATTCAGAGATCATAGTCAGAGTTCCAAGACCAAAGTCAGAATTCTAAGATCAAAGTCAAAATTATTGAATCAAATGAAGAATTACAAGATCAAAGTCAGAATACTGGAATCAAAGGAAGAATTCCAAGATCAAAGTCAGACTACTGGAATCAAAGTCAGAATACTGGAATCATAGGAAGAATTCTGAGATCAAAGTCAGAATACTGGAATCAAAGTTAGAATTCCAAGATCAGAGTAAGAATTTTAAGACCAAAGCCAGAATACTGAGATCAAAGTCAGAATACTAGAATCAAAGGAAGAATTACATGATCAAAGTCAGAATACTGGAATCAAAGTCAGAATTCTTGAATCAAAGGAAGAATTACAAGATCAAAGTCAGAATACTGGAATCAAAGTCAGAATTCTGAGATCAAAGTCAGAATACTGGAATAAAAGGAAGAATTCCAAGATCAAAGTCAGAATACTGGAATCAAAGTCAGAATACTGGAATCAAAGGAACAATTCCAAGATCAAAGTCAGAAAGCTGGAATCAAAGTTAAAATTCCAAGATCAGAGTCTGAATACTGGAATCAAAGTCGAATTCTGAAACCAAAGTCAGATTTCTGGAATCAATGTCAGATTGGTGAGATCAAAGTCAGAATTGTGGGATGAAAGTCAGATTTCTGGAATCAAAGTCAGAATACTGGAATCAAAGGAAGAATTCCAAGATCAAGTCAGAATACTAAGATCAAAGTCAAAATTATTGAATCAAAGGAAGAATTACAAGATCAAAGTCAGAATACTGGAATCAAAGGAAGAAATACAAGATCAAAGTCAGAATACTGGAATCAAAGGAAGAAATACAAGATCAAAGTCAGAATACTGGAATCAAAGTCAAAATTCTTGATTCAAAGGAAGAATTACAAGATCAAAGTCAGAATACTGGAATCAAACTCAAAATTCTTGAATCAAAGGAAGAACTACAAGCTCAAAGTCAGAATACTGGAATCAAAGGAAGATCTACAACATCAAAGTCAGAAGTCAGATTGGTAAAATCAAACTCAGAATTCTGGAATCAAAGTCAGAATTCCAAGATCAAAGTCAGAATTCTTGAATCAAAGTCAGAATACTGGAATCAAAGGAAGAATTCCAAGATCAAAGTCAGAATACTGGAATCAAAGGAACAATTCCAAGATCAAAGTCAGAAAGCTGGAATCAAAGTTAAAATTCCAAGATCAAAATCAGAAAGCTGGAATCAAAGTTAAAATTCCAAGATCAAAGTCAGAATAATGGGTTGAAAGTCAGAATACTGGAATCAAAGTTAGAATTCTGAGATCAAAGTCAGAATTCTGGGTTGAAAGTCAGAATACTGGAATCAAAGTTAGAATTCTGAGATCAAAGTCAGAATTCTGGAATCACAGTCAGATTTGTTAGATCAAAGTCTGAATTCTGAGACGAAGGTCAGAATTCTAGAATCATGGTCAGAATTCAGAAATCAAATTCAGAATTCTGAGATCAATGTCAGAATACTGGAATCAATGTTAGAATTCCAAGATCAGAGTCAGAATTCTGAGATCAAAGTCAGAATACTGTAATCAAAGGAAGAATTCCAAGATCAAAGTCAGAATTCAGAGATCATAGTCAGAGTTCCAAGATCAAAGTCAGAATACTGGAATTAAAGTCAGAATTCCAATATCAGAGTCAGAATTCCAAGATCAAAGTCAGAATACTGGGAATCAAATAAAGAATTCTAAGATCAGAGTCAGAATTCTGGAATCAAAGGAAGAATTCCAAAATCAAAGTCAGATTGGTGAGATCAAAGTCAGAATTCTGGGTTGAAAGTCAGAATACTGGAATCAAAGTTAGAATTCCAAGATCAAAGTCAGAATTCTGGGTTGAAAGTCAGAATACTGGAATCAAAGTTAGAATTCTGAGATCAAAGTCAGAATTCTGGAATCACAGTCAGATTTGTTAGATCAAAGTCTGAATTCTGAGATCAAGGTCAGAATTCTAGAATCATGGTCAGAATTCAGAAATCAAATTCAGAATTCTGAGATCAATGTCAGAATACTGGAATCAATGTTAGAATTCCAAGATCAGAGTAAGAATTCTGAGATCAAAGTAAAACTTCTGAGATCAAAGTCAGAATACTAGAATCAAAGGAAGAATTCCAAGATCAAAGTGAGATTGGTGAGGTCAATGTTAGAATTCCAAGATCCGAGTCAGAATTCTGAGAACAAGGTAAAAATTCTGAGATCAAAGTCAGAATACTGGAATCAAAGTTAGAATTCCAGAATCAGAGTCAGAATTCTGAGATCAAAGTCAGAATACTGGAATCAAAGGAAGAATTCCAAGATCAAAGTGAGATTGTTGAGGTCAATGTTAGAATTCCAAGATCAGAGTCAGAATTCTGAGAACAAGGTAAAAATTCTGAGATCAAAGTCAGAATACTGGAATCAAAGTTAGAATTCCAAGATCAAAGTCAGAATTCTAAGATCAAAGTCAGAATTCAGATATCATAGTCAGAGTTCCAAGATCAAAGTCAGAATACTGAAATTAAAGTCAGAATTCCAATATCAGAGTCAGAATTCCAAAATCAAAGTCAGAATACTGGGAATCAAAGAAAGAATTCCAGAATCAGAGTCAGAATTCTGAGATCAAAGTCAGAATACTGGAATATAAAGTCAGAATTCTGAGATCAAAGTCAGAATACTGGATTCAAAGGAAGAATTCTAAGATCAGAGTCAGAATTCTGAGATCAAAGTCAGAATTCTGAGATCAAAGTCAGAATACTGGAATAAAAGTCAGAATTCTGACATCAAAGTCAGAATAGTGTAATCAAAGGAACAATTCCAAGATCAAAGTCAGAATTCAGAGATCATAGTCAAAGTTCCAAGGGCAAAGTCAGAATACTGGAATAAAAGTTAGAAATCCAAGATCAGAGTCAGAATTCTGGGATGAAAGTCAGAATTCTGGAATCAACGGAAGAATTCCAAGATCAAAGTCAGAATTCTGGAATCTACAGAAGCATTCTAAGACCAAAGTCAGAATTCAGAGATCATAGTCAGAGTTCCAGGATCAAAGTCAGAATACTGGAATCATAGTCAGAATTCCAAGATCAAAGTCAGAATACTGGGAATCAAAGAAAGAATTCCAAGATCAGAGTCAGAATTCTGAGATCAAAGTCAGAATTCTGGAATCAAATGAAGAATTTCAAGATCAAAGTCAGAATACTGGATTCAAAGTGAGAATTCCAAGATCAGAGTCACAATTCTGAGACCATAGTCAGAGTTCCAATATCAAACTCAGAATTCAGAGACCAAAGTCAGATTTCTGGAATCAATGTCAGATTGGTGAGATCAATGTCAGAATTGTGGGATGAAAGTCAGATTTCTGGAATCAAAGTCAGAATACTGGAATCAAAGGAAGATCTACAAGATCAAAGTCAGAAGTCAGATTGGTAAGATCAAAGTCAGAATTCTGGAATCAAAGTCAGAATTACAAGATCAAAGTCAGAATACTGGAATCAAAGTCAGAATTCTGAGATCAAAGTCAGAATACTGGAATCAAAGGAAGAATTCTGAGATCACAGTCAGAATTCTGAGATCAATGTCAGATTACTGGAATCAATGTTAGAATTCCAGAATCAGAGTCAGAATTCTGAGATCAAAGTCAGAATACTGGATTCAAAGGAAGAATTCTGAGATCAGAGTCAGAATTCTGAGATCAAAGTCAGAATTCTGAGATCAAAGTCAGAATACTGGAATAAAAGTCAGAATTCTGACATCAAAGTCAGAATAGTGTAATCAAAGGAACAATTCCAAGATCAAAGTCAGAATTCAGAGATCATAGTCAAAGTTCCAAGGGCAAAGTCAGAATACTGGAATAAAAGTTAGAATTCCAAGATCAGAGTCAGAATTCTGGGATGAAAGTCAGAATTCTGGAATCAACGGAAGAATTCCAAGATCAAAGTCAGAATTCTGGAATCTACAGAAGCATTCTAAGACCAAAGTCAGAATTCAGAGATCATAGTCAGAGTTCCAGGATCAAAGTCAGAATACTGGAATCATAGTCAGAATTCCAAGATCAAAGTCAGAATACTGGGAATCAAAGAAAGAATTCCAAGATCAGAGTCAGAATTCTGAGATCAAAGTCAGAATTCTGGAATCAAATGAAGAATTTCAAGATCAAAGTCAGAATACTGGATTCAAAGTGAGAATTCCAAGATCAGAGTCACAATTCTGAGACCATAGTCAGAGTTCCAATATCAAACTCAGAATTCAGAGACCAAAGTCAGATTTCTGGAATCAATGTCAGATTGGTGAGATCAATGTCAGAATTGTGGGATGAAAGTCAGATTTCTGGAATCAAAGTCAGAATACTGGAATCAAAGGAAGATCTACAAGATCAAAGTCAGAAGTCAGATTGGTAAGATCAAAGTCAGAATTCTGGAATCAAAGTCAGAATTACAAGATCAAAGTCAGAATACTGGAATCAAAGTCAGAATTCTGAGATCAAAGTCAGAATACTGGAATCAAAGGAAGAATTCCAAGATCAAAGTCAGAATACTGGAATCAAAGAAACAATTCCAAGATCAAAGTCAGAAAGCTGGAATCAAAGTTAAAATTCCAAGATCAGAGTCTGAATACTGGAATCAAAGTCAGAATTCTGAAACCAAAGTCAGATTTCTGGAATCAATGTCAGATTGGTGAGATCAAAGTCAGAATTGTGGGATGAAAGTCAGATTTCTGGAATCAAAATCAGAATACTGGAATCAAAGGAAGAATTCCAAGATCAAAGTCAGAATACTGGAATCAAAGTCAGAATTCTAGAATCAGTCAGAATTCAGAGATCATAGTCAGAGTTCCAAGACCAAAGTCAGAATTCTAAGATCAAAGTCAAAATTATTGAATCAAAGGAAGAATTACAAGATCAAAGTCAGAATACTGGAATCAAAGGAAGAAATACAAGATCAAAGTCAGAATACTGGAATCAAAGGAAGAATTACAAGATCAAAGTCAGAATACTGGAATCAAAGTCAAAATTCTTGAATCAAAGGAAGAACTACAAGCTCAAAGTCAGAATACTGGAATCAAAGGAAGATCTACAACATCAAAGTCAGAAGTCAGATTGGTAAAATCAAACTCAGAATTCTGGAATCAAAGTCAGAATTCCAAGATCAAAGTCAGAATACTGGAATCAAAGTCAGAATTCTGAGATCAAAGTCAGAATACTGGAATCAAAGGAAGAATTCCAAGATCAAAGTCAGAATACTGGAATCAAAGGAACAATTCCAAGATCAAAGTCAGAAAGCTGGAATCAAAGTTAAAATTCCAAGATCCAAGTCAGAATACTGGAATCAAAGTTAGAATTCAAAGATCAGAATCAGAAATCTGAGATCAAAGTCAGAATACTGGAATCAAAGGAAGAATTTCAAGATAAAAGTCAGAATACTGTAATTAAAGTCAGAATTCTGAGATCAAAGTCAGAATACTAGAATCAAAGTTAAAATTTCGAGATCAAAGTCAGAATTCTGAGATCAAAGTCAGAATTCTGAGATAGGATATTCATCACTCCATGTTTGACAAAATAAATACGTTGATGAAGACAATTACATTGTGTGAAAACATTGTTTTTGTCACAGGGTGATGGTGATAGTGACATATTCAGATGTCCAAAAATTCAGCCAGATTCAAGAATGCTCCCCCACATTATGGCCAAGGGCAACAGATATTTAAAAGGCCCTTCTCTGCACACAATTGTGGCCTACGGCCATACCACCCTGAACACGCCCAATCTCGTCCGATCTCGGAAGCTAAGCAGGGTCAGGCCTGGTTAGTACTTGGATGGGAGACCGCCTGGGAAAACCAGGTTCTGTAAGCTTTTTTTTTTTTTCAGCTCAACTATAGGAAATTCATCACTCCATGTTTGACAAAATGAATACGTTAATGAAGACAATTACATTGTGTAAAACCTTGTTTTTGTCATAGGGTGATAGTGACATATTCAGATGTCCAAAAATTCAGCCAGATTCAAGAATGTGGGGGAGCATTTGCTTTTTCTTTTTCAGAGTACGACATACTGTGATGTCATAATACGTCATGTGATGTCATAATAGGACATGTTCAGATGTCCAGAAATTCTGCCAGATTCAACAATGTGAGGAACACATCTTTAAAAGGCCCTTCTCTGCACACAATTGTGGCTTACGGCCATACCACCCTGAACACGCCCACATTACCTGTGAGCTGAGAGTGAGTGTGAGCAGAGAGTAGCAGAGAGAATCGTTTTTGTTTAAGTTTTTATTTAGTGTTTTTTCCGAGGCATTTATTTTGTTTTTTAAACTCCCAGTGTGTGACATTGTCCCCCAGCAGTCTGAGACTGTGTGGGGGAGCATTTTAGTTCTTTTTTTTCTTTCAATTTTTGTCGTTTTGTGGCGACGTGGTTTAGGTTTAGAATGGAGCTAACCACCACACGAGGACGGTCAACTCATGAAACAGGACAACCGACAGAATCAAAGACAACGAGAAAGGACAAGGACTTGACGGATTGATCAACACGGCAACGACACACATGAATGATAAAAACGACACGAGAAAGGAAAACGGAGTGATGGATCGACGGAAAAACACGGCAAACGAAACAACGTAAAGGAACCGACAATGAGGAGAGAGAGAAGGAGAGGAGCGAAGGTGAGATGGCGGAGGGGGCAAGAAAGAACGGTGGAGAGATTGAAGGAGAGACGGAAGGACGGAGATACAGGAGGATGAGTGTTGTGGAGGAGAGAGGGAATGGTGTGCGGAACAACGAAGGTGAATCGAGCAGAGCACATGGTGGTGTGGAGAGAGGAGCGGAGGAAAAGAAACGAAACAGAGTCAAGGATTAAAAGCGAGTGAAGGAGGACCTAAGTTTGATAAAAACTTAACATTGAACATCGAGGTGGAGGGAGGGAGAGTGCAGACGAGCGAACTGATGAACAGTGTCAAAATGATATGCGGGGGGCTACTGGCATGCCGGTCCTGGGACCTGGAAAATATAAAATGACAGTAAGCAATATAAAAGGAAAGGAGAGACTTTTGGATGGATTCAAAATAGGAGAGGCCAGAGTCTTGGGGAAAGAACTAAATAATGATGAACTGAATTTACCTGCTTACATAACTGATGAACAAATCGTGATGAAGCTGCAGTCATGGGGAGTGAAACCAGCCTCGGCCATTAGAAGAAGAATGTGGCCCGGGACAAATATAGCAGATGGAACACGTTTTCTAAAGGTGAAATTCAACGACAGAGTACAGTCACTCCCACATTCAACTAAGTTTGCAGCAGTGATGGGAAATTAGTTTTTTAGAGTTATACATGACAAACAATTAAAAGTCTGCAGACTGTGCATTCAGCCAGGTCATATATTACGGGAGTGCCCTGAATTCTTTCTGTCATAAATGTGGCATTCAGGGGCACTTTGCTAGAGAGTGTGCCGCACAAGAAAAAAAATGCATTGGAAGTGGAAAAAATGAACAAGAATGTGCGTGCAGAAATGATGAGGAGGAAAGGAGGTATGGAGAGTTGGAGGAGGAGGAGAACGGGTCGGGAGAAGGAGAGATGGAGCTGGGGAGTTGGAGAAACGGAGAGGAGGAGAAGAGCGGAGCAGAGCAGAGGTGTGGAGCAGAGTGGAAGAGAAGAACGGAGGAAGAGCGAGAAGGTGACGGCGGAGAGAGGAGAAGGAGGAAAAGGACAGAGAAAGGGGTCGAATGGTGGAGGAGCAGGGGGGCCACCGGAGCTTGGGTCCAGTTTGGAGGTGGAAGAGCTGATGACGCTAGAGGAAGAGAATGATCAGAGGAAAGACTGCACAGATTCTGTGAGTATATCAAAAAAGGGAGAGAGTCCGCTAGAAACGGATAGTGAAATGGACATCAGAGAATGAGCTTTGGCACAAAAAAGACAAAAGTGCAAGGCATAGAAAGGCTGCAAAAAAGTTGAAACATAAAAAGAATTAGGCCTAAATGTGGACGATGTTAAGTAGATGTTTTTTTTGTTTGCCTTTTTAAATGACTGCCTCGATGAAAATAAGATCGCTCAACATTAATGGGCTAAGAAGCAAAGACAACATTTTCTCGTTTTTTAGTTCCTGGAAAAAAGACGTAAGATATGAAAAAGAACTTTAACGGACAGATATTTGAATCAAACAGAACATGCAGAGCGCGAGGTGTGGCAACGATATTTAAAACAAATCTGGTAACGGAAGCACATGTGGTGCACAAAGCTAAAGAAGGGAGAATAACAGTAATTGACTGTGTGTTTGATAAAAAGATTTTGAGAATTATTAATGTATATGCACCAAATAATGAAAAAGATGAGAAAATGTTCTTTATTCAAATAAGTCAGTGGTGGTGTAGATATTTCGTTATTTTGGGTGATTTTATAGTCCTGAATGCAACAGATGTGTCGCGCAATAATGTTTTTAAAGGGGATGGAAGTAGGGGAGTGTTGAAGGATATCATACAAAATAAGAACTTTGTAGACATGTGGAGGATGATGCATCCGTGGGAGAGGGGTTTTTCAAGAAGGCAGGTAGAATTTAACAAAATTAAACAGTCGTGAATGGATTTAGTGCTTGTATCGGTAGATATAATTAAAAGTATAAATTATGCAATAAACACGTCAACCACGCCACTTTAAGTATATAGATTGAGAGCTGCTCGACTCTGAGGAGGGGTGGGCTGTGGGTCTTCAATGCAAGTGTTTTGGAGGACGGGGGGTTCAAAAAAAGTATGAGTACTTTTTTAGATAACGTGGGGCAAGAATTGAGCATGGTGAATGATGGGATGGAGTAAAAGTGAGAATAAAGAAAAAATGTATTAACTATAGTAAACGAAAGAAGTGGGAGGAGAGCAGAGCAGAAGAGATTTGAGAAAAATTAAATGCAAATGCTAAAAGGTGTAGACGTGCAGCGATAATAAGTAAAATACAGAATATGTATGATGGGGAAAAAGCACTGCTTTTCAAAAATCAACCCTTTTAAAGTCCTCTTTTCACCCTCTTCCACACACACACACACACACACACACACACACACACACACACACACACACACACACACACACACACACACACACACACACACACACACACACACACACACACACACACACACACACACACACACACACACACACACACACACACACACACACACACACACACACACACACACACACACACACACACACACACACACACACACACACACACACACACACACACACACACACACACACACACACACACACACACACACACACACACACACACACACACACACACACACACACACACACACACACACACACAAGCCAACTGAAGGTTTTGACTCTCTGGTGTCAAACACCTAACTGAGGAAACAAACCTCCTTTAATAGAGCAGCCAGGCTGATGAGCACAGGCTGGGTGCAATGAGGACAGGTGCTCTCAATGAGGCTCGTTAGAAGCACAGGAGGTCACAGGCTACCTTCATCCGTAACACCTCCAACCAAAAAGAAAACAAATCTAAGATTTGTTGACATAAATAAACTCCCAATCTCAAATTCAACACAATGTTTACTCTGGGACGCTGTAGTTAAACTCAAACCATAAACACAAATAGCTAGTACCCAAAATACTAGATTCCCCATTAGGAAAGGAAATATTCGTTAACGTTCAGAACAACAAAAAACGCCCCACTGCACTGAGTAGAGGAAACTTCCTCCTAAAAGAAAAATACCCATTTAGTCAATTACCACTCGTGACAGACAATCATCAACTAGGTTGTCTTTTCTCCGTACATGTTGGATTTTTAATGGAAACTCCTGCAAAGCTAAACTCCAACTGAGCAACCTACGGTTAGTGGAGGCCGACCGCTGCAGAAACAACAAAGGGTTGTGGTAAAGTGTAAACCACTAAAGGATTACACGTAGAGATGTAGATCTCAAAATGCTCTATACTTAAAATCAAAGCGAATGCTTCCTTTTCTATCGTGGAGTAGTGCATCTGACTAGGACTTAGCTTCTTTGAGAAGAATGCTACAGTATGCCCTTCTCCATTATCGCCTGCTTGTACAAGCACTGCTCCTACACCCACGTCGCTGGCATCTGTGTAGAGGAGAAAAGGACGACTAAAATCAGGAGCCATTAGTACAGGGGCCGTGGTTTAGAGTGCTTTTACTTTTTTTTTACGAAAGCGATTCGGCACTCTGGGGTCCAATGGTAGGAGACCTTTGGTCTGGTCAAGTCTGTCAGGGGGGCTGCTACTTGAGCAAAATTTCGGCAAAATGCCCTGTAGTAGCCAGCCATCCCCAAAAACAGTTTGAGCTCCCTGCGGGTGGTAGGCACAGGGAAGTTTTTTATGGCCTCTACCTTTGCAGCCACAGGTAGCACCTTACCCTGTCCAACCACTTTCCCCAGGTATTTAACAGTGGCTTTAGCAATCTCAGATTTTCCTAGGTTGACAGTTAGGTTAGCTGTTTTTAACCTTTCAAACACCGCTCTGACATGCTTGAGATGGTCGGACCAGGAGTCGCTGAATACTACGACATCATCAATCTAAGCCTCTGCAATTTTGAGTAGGTCCACCTTTCTACAAGTGTGAATGACCTCCCATGTCGGGTTTTAACAAATGACTCCGACTGAAATTCCATGTCTTGGTGCAGCTATCAGCGTATTCTACAATACAATAAATGATCAATACAGAAAAATAAAGTGTTTTAGATCCCGGACAAGCCCCAAATTGTTACGTTTCTGTAGGTCGTGTGATCTGAAGGCCAGGGAAACTACCAAAAAGAATATTGCCCTTCATAAAAAAAACAAAAATAAGGCCTTTGGGTTTCTAAAAGGTGGAGTGGAGTTATTTGTCTCCACAGCCACCCACTAATTCTACTAAAAGACAGTAGACAAACTAAAGAAATTGGCCTCAAACAAAAGGTGGAGTCACTAGGGAGGAAGGAAAAATGAAGGATAAAATCCTCAAAGAAATCAACCCTTTTAAAACCCTCTTCCGCAAAACCCTCTTCCGCCCAGACTAACTTTGAATATTGAGGTGTTGGGGGGAAAAGTGAATACAGGCGAAATCATGAACAGTGTCAAAATGATGTGTGGAGGACTGCTGGCGTGCAGAGCACTCAGACCAGGAAAGTTTGAAATTAAGGCCAGTAACATCAAAGGAAAAGAAAGACTTTTGGACGGGTTTAAAATAGGGGAAGTGAGTGTTATTGGAACAGAGCTGAATAACAATGAGCTTGTCGTATCCTTTTTTAACCTGCCTGCATACATAACCAATTAAGAGATTATTTTGAAGCTGAACAGCTTGGTGGTGAAGCCGATATCAGTGATGTGGCCTGGGACGAACATCGCTGATGGCACAAGTTTTTTAAAAGTCAAATTTAATGACAAAGTCCAGTCACTACAATATTCGACGAGGTTCACTACGGTAAAGGGCAGCAAGTTTTTTTTAGAGTAATCCATGACAGGCAGTTGAAGGTGTGCAGGCTGTGTATTCAGCCGGGGCACATTCTGAGGGAGTGACCAAAAATCTCATGTCACAAGTGCGGGGTTCAGGGGCACTTCACGAGGGAGTGCAGTGCACAAGCTGATAAATGTAAAGACTGTGGGAGAAAGGAGAAGGAGTGCGAGGGTGGAGGAGAGGAGGAGAGCGGGACGGGAGAATGCGAGATGGAGTTGGGACGAGAGCTGAGCGGTGGAGAGGAGCAGAACAGGGAAGTGGAGCAGAGCGGTGGAGAGGAGCAGAGAGAGAGAGAGAGGCTGAGACGCCACACACGGCTGATGAAGGAGACGGGAGGAGACAGAGTATGAATAGCGGAGGAGCGGGGAGCAGAGAGAGAGAGGTGGAGCTTGGTTCCAGCTTGGACTGGGACTGGCTGACGGTGCCAGAGTCGGCGAATTTGGATTTCAAGCTGACGCACAGGAGGATCTTCACCTGCATCGTCCTGCACCAGATACACCGAGAGGTTACAGACACGAGTGCTATGTGTGTGAGTGCGAGAATAAAGGCCATGAGCATCTGTTTGTCCGCTGCGACAAGTTAAAAACCTTTTGGGACGTTTTGTGCAAATGTTGTGATTTAAATTGTTTGTACGAACAAGGGTGGGAGCTGTCTGTATTGCCGGGTGTGTGCGTGAGGGTTAAAAATCAGGCAGTGGTGAATTGAATCCTTGCCTTTGCCAGGCAGGCAAAAGATGAAATCATGCACTTTACGAAAGAAAGGTTTTGAATGTGTGGAGTATGTTTGTGAGTGGACTGAAAGCACATTTGAGGAAATGTATGCTGCGAATGAGAGCGAGTTTGTTAGAATGTTTGTGGATGGTGCGAGATTGTGTAGTGTGGTAGATGGGGGAATTGTGTGGGATTTATAGTTTGTTCTTTATTATGTTTTTGGGGTATCTTGAGTTAGTTAAATTAATTGGGATTTTTATTTTGGGGGATTTATTTTTAGAAAGACTTAAAAGCACCTTCTACGTTTTATTGGTTTTGTGTATTTCTTTTGCATTTTCTGTTTTGGCGGGGAATAAGGAATCTAATATGATTTTGAAAAACAAAGGGTGTTTTTTGTTATTTGATTTTGTAAGAGATATTTATCTGGAGGGGTGGTTTGTTTTACTTTTGTGGATATGGTCTGGTGTTGTTTGTGGGTGAAAAGAATATAATGTGAAAAATGTATAAAAGATGTGTATTTTTGATAAAAAAAAAAAAAAGGCCCCACATCTATCGCTTACGGCCATACCACCCTGAAGCACTGCACATTGAGGAAGTGAAATCAGTGTAAGTGGGAGTGGCCAGGTGGAAGCAACTTGAAAAATAAGATTGTGTTTTTCAATACGTTTTCAAAGGCAAAAGTGAATCAGAATTAGACTAACACAAAAACAATAGCGCCACCAGTTATTATTAACATCTTTTAATATCCTGCATTTATCATCAAGTGTGATTTTTAGTTTGAATAAAGATGATTGAGCTGCAAGATGCACAGAGCGCACAGAGATACGGCTGTGGCTTCGTTTGCCATAATAAAATGTGTCTTACGATTAAAGATTGTTGTTGTTAATCAAACCTTTGATTAATGATATCGTAGAGTGAGGGAGACTGCCGACTGACGTGAGCACTCTGACAATATATGAATAAATCAGTGAGTCCCGTAAACATATAAACATTGCAGATACACTCGTGTGTAATGATGAAAAGTGGATGTTTTGACACTGTAGGAGGACAGCGTGAATGCAGCAGCAACGTGGTGTCATTCTCTGATTTTTTTTAAGTTTGTGACCCTCCTGCTGCAGCAAACTACCGATATGTGCTTTCTAACCTTCACTTTATTTACAAGCTGCTCAATTTCTGGGTCAGAAAGTTCTTCGTCCAAACTTCCGGATATCTCCACGATCCAGCGCTGGAAACCTTTGATCTGCCCACTCGTTTGTATGCATTCTCATTCATCAGCTGCTTTGCATTGACCGTTTATGGTTGAATGTGGGCGGAACATGGGGCTAATCTACATACGGACATTTCCAGGTGGATCGTGATTTAGAAAGGAAACATTGCGTGCAGGTGTGCGTACGCACACTTTTATAAATCAGATTTTTCTTTCATGCGCACGCCATTTCTGGGTTTTTGGCGCACATACACTTTTAAAATGGACTCTAAGCACTGTTTTATAAATGAGACCCCAGGACTGTTTCGAGGAGTTTTTATTCTGTTGAAAACATGGAGTTTTAAAATGAAAAGGACAGATTACACCGGCTAAAGACCAACAGAACGGCATAAAGGACAACGAAAGCGGACAAGGAGAGGCTGCTTGATAGTATCAAGATTGGTGAGACAAGGGTGCAAGCAAAGGAGCTGTTCAACGATGACCTGGTGGTCTCTTTCCTGAACCTGCCAGCGTATATCACCGATGAAGTGATTGTGGCCAAGCTGCTGGGATGGGGGGGTCACTCCATGTGATTCTGCAGGCATTGCTGCCAGAATGGAATTTGCATCCAACACATTCAGAACTGAAGGCACAACAACGTTATTTATAGCCTGCAGATCTTGCACAAACCTCAATTCATCAGGATGGCCTGGCTTTGGGATTAGCAATATGAGAGTGTTACATGGGCTGATAGATAAAAAAGCCAGAATTTCACCCTTGATTCATGTAATTGATTTTTTGAGGCAGAATGTATAGCCTAATATTTGGTAATAATAATAATAATAATACATTTTATTTAAAAGCGCCTTTCAGGACACCCAAGGACACTGTACAACAATCAACGCTTGGTAGTCTCGCATTAGCTTTGAGTTTAAGAATATGATGCGGTGTTACAGATTCTCGGAGTCTTCCTGGCTCTCTGTTATATGTGTCATGGTTCAGGAAAAACATAGGAGGTGGAAGAAAACCAAAACCAAACTGAGAAAATCCACAAACAGTTAAAAACTGGTATACACTGGGAAACACCGACATCCAACAACTTACAATAAACTGACAACAAGAGGGAAGGAACACTGAGGGTGCGTTCGGATTGTCCCTCCTATCTACTTTCACTATCCACTTTACCTTAACCTCGTGAAAACGTCATGGGGTTAAGGAAAGGTGTTAGGAGAATTTTTAAAGGAATTAGGGAAAGGCGATCGCGTTGTTTTGACAATCCGACCGCATTTCCACTAGGCGACGTAATAATGCTGCCGTGGTGAAACTACAATCTTACGAAAATGGACTACTAAAAGCTCATCTAAAAATCTTACCGGTGAAATAATCCTAATAACCACGAGGTTGGAATGAAAATAAAGGAATATAAGATACCAGGATACTTTACTTTGATGGTTTTACAACATCAGCATCACGTTCATAGTTCACCTCTGGGTTTAAGATTGTTGAAAGTTGTTCAAGGCATATTATTGCAGCTTGGTAACTTGCATGATCTGAGTCCCTTTTCCTTTTCTTCTTTATTAACAATGTTTTATATTACAATTTCTCGTGTGAATCAACATTAACAGCAAAGCATCTCCACTAAACATTATTCACCTTCTTCACACACACATAATATGAATAAAGAAATAAAATAAATACAAAGGCAGTAACAAATTATGAGTCAAATCAATATATAAACCAAATGCAGATTGTCTCCACATTTCTCCTCCAACAGATTGTTAGTTTTCGTGAACGGTCGGATGAGCGAGTCGCTTTAAATGTTGCGGCCGCAAGGAATTGTGGGGCATTATCTCATCTCCTTTCGTAAAGGATGGTCCAGTGTTTCCTATGCTAAAGGAGGTTATAAAGGAAGCATTGACCCACCTTTCCTTAGCTTTTAGAGAATTCGAACGGCTCTTATCATGGCCGCCACTTAAATGCTTCTGGGGTTAAGGAAAAAAGGATAGTGAAAGGAGTTAGGAGGGACACTCCATATGCACCCTGAGACTAGAGAGACATGTGGTAATCAAACACAGGTGAGACAAACAACACAGGTGAAGACAATGAGGGCAATCAAGACTGGAGGGAAAACACGCACAGAGGAATTAAGAAAACACAAGACCAGAAACACTGAGGACAAGAACTACAATATAAATCACGAAACACTTAAGACAAACAGAACTCAAGAATTTAACAACACTCCCTAGATCAGAGAAACCTTACAAGATAAAAATAGGAAGCAATAAAGACTAGACTAGGAAAATTAAGACAAAAACATACAAGGGTAACAAGCAACACTAGGATAGATAGGAGAAATTAAAACAAGGAAACCTAAACTCTGTTATACGCAAAAATACAAATCTAAATAAGACCAAATGATGACAGTTTGTGTTAACCCTAGCACTGTTTGTGTGTTCAGATCCTCTCTGTCCCGCTGTGTGAGAAAATGTTTCACTTCGGGGAGCCTATTTGTCTGCGTGAGAGTCACTCCACCTTCGTTTTCCCTGAGTGTGTGGCGTCTGATCACTATGTCTGTGACTTTCAGCCTGTCCTGTTCTCTCGAACTGTCTCTTTGCTGCAGAGAATATCTGACTGAAATGAGATGTTTAGAGTGTGCTAAACTCATCTCCTGTCTGTATGTTGGAGTTTGTTCCGCCAAAGAGTGATGTGCTATGTGTTATGTGTTTGTGAATGTTGTTTAGGTTCTATGTGTTTTCGTTTCTCTTCACTTTTATTCGCTGTTGTGGACTGTTGATTCACCATCTTGCATCAAACAATTATAGCATTACACAAAACCAGCAGCAACAGGCACATACAATCAAACATTTCAAAAACATTTCAACTGCATCTGAGCTCGAGCACTGCAAAAACTCAAAATCTTACCAAGTACATTATTCTAATTTCTGGTCAAAATACCTCACCACACTTAATATAAGACACAATTACCTACAGAGTAACATTTCAGTAAGATATTGGAACGTGTTTTAAGACAGATCATCTTGAATATCTTGTTGTATTTCAGGCCAACATAAACACACAAGCATGTGTTGCTACTCCTGTGCGACCTGGTAAAGTCATATCACCATACAGTTTGCCAGTAAGCATGTGCAACTCCACACTTGGTGAGATTGCCATTTCCTCCAAGGTAAGTACTCAGTCAAAATCACCCACCAGAGTCAAAATTGTAGAGTTAGGCGACTTTAGAGTTAAGTGTTGAGGTACTGGTGTTGATTAGTGTGAGAGCTGCAGAGTTCATCATCTTGACTCCACTGTTTCCCCAATAGGAAGAAAAATGGAGTTAGCTTTCTTGCCTGGGTTCGTTTTGAGCAGATGAAGAGACGGGGCTTTATGGTCACAAAAAACGCGGTTGTCTGTGGCGCTCATTTTCGGCAGGAAGATTATGTGCCTGGCGATATGATGGAGTTTAGGATGGGATAGTAAACAAGGATCTGTCAGAGAAGCTGCCCGAGGGGAACTGAGCACCGTACATTTTTGTTTTATGACTCCAGATAAGTGGATATACGAATTTCAATAGGTAGAATAATGTTTGTTTTCCCCCTTTCATCAATACATGAAATCAGTTTGTTTTTGTTCAACAGATTTTTCATTTTGCAGTCTACATCCCACTTATTAAAAAACGTTTCCCTCTTTCTTATATTTCTCAGGCCATTGATGTTTAAAGAGTTGATTAGTAGAATACTAGTCATGAGTAGTATGACTATTTTAGATACACAAAGATGCATATTTGATATTAAATGATTTGCTTTGAATTTTTGCTTCTTTACCGCTTTTTTATATTTCATACTCAACCTTTTTGGAGCTGAAGCCAAGTCTCTAACGTCCATTTCACTGTACCCAAAGGACTTTCACCCCTTGGGTTCTTGCTTAGCTTCATCTAAAAACCTAGAGATGCTTTTTAAAAATGTGTCACCCTCTAGCAAACTAGCATTGAAACACCACAGACCATTCATTCTTTTCTCACATTCACTCTTCAAGATCACATTCAAACAGCTATGGTCGCTCAACCCATTCTCCACATACTTTACCGATTCTGTCTTTTTAAAAATGTCTACCGTTCCTAATACTAAGTCTATTCTAGATTGTTTTACTTTATTTAAGACCACTTGCTTTCTCGAGTAACCCCTCGCCCACTGATTTTTTGTTCTCCAAATATCAATAAGATTGTTATTCTGTATTATTGTTTCCAATAGCGACCTGCTCACATCGCTCTTAAAAACATTATTTCTGGACACGTCATTTTTACATAAGGCAACGTTAAAGTCTCCTATTATAATACAGTTTCCTGTAATCCATCTTTCTATTTGTTCAAAGAAAAGTTTCCTTTCTTTTTCTATGTTGTTTGCATTTGCAAATCTCTCATCTCCATCTCGCTGTCAGTGTCTAAAGGACTCTCACCCCTTCCCTCCATACTCACAGGCTTTGTTACATTTTGATTTGTCTCCTCCTCTAACCCCGCCATCTCCTCTGGATCTATGCTCGATCCAATTCCCGGCAGCTCAGCAGCACTTCCACTGTTTTTTCCAAGTCTCTGTTGTTTCAGTTCATTCATGTCCTTCTGTTTTTCAGTCTCTGTCTGCTCCCGTCCTCTGCTCATGTCCTTCCTCTCAGCCTGCTCCCGACCCCTGCTCAGCTGTCTGCTCTCCTGTCCTCCACTCTGCACACCTCCGCCGCTCGGCACACCTCCGCTGCTCAGCACACCTCCGCCGCTCTGCTCCCCGCCTTCACTCTGCACTTCACCTCCGCCCTGCTCCCGTCCTCTGCTTCGTTCATCTCCAGCTTTTCTCCACTTCTCCGTCACCATCTGTCTTTCTTCTTCCTCGCTCTCCTCCTCACTTTCCTCCTCACTCTCCACCGCCTCCTCCTCCGTCTCTTCACACTTGGACCGTTCTTCTATTTTATTGCATTTTGCACATTTCTTTTTATTTGCTGTGCACTCGCGTGCATAGTGCCCTTGGACACCACACTTGTGGCATGAAAAATCGGGGCACTCCCTCAGGATGTGCCCCGGTTGTATGCAATTCCTGCAACTGTTTATCATGTATCACACGGAAAAATTCATTTCCAATCGCTGTCGAGAACTTTGTGGAATAGGGTAAAGATTGTACCTGATCATTAAATCTGACTTTTAAGAACCTGGTCCCATCCGTTCCTGGCCACATTCTCCGCCTGATCGCCGATGTCGGCTTCACTCCCAATGTCAAAAGTTTTGCAACTATTTCATCGTCTGTTATATAGACCCGTAGGTTTAAAAAGGAAACGATTAACTCATCATTATTTAAGTCTTTACCCACCACACTCACTTCACCAATCTTAAACCCATCCAGCAGTCTCTCTTTTCCTCTTTCACTGCTCACCGTCATCTCATACTTCGTGGGTCCCACCGACCGGCATGCCAGCAAGCCCCCACATATCATCTTCGCCGACCGCATCAGCTCTCCAGTAGACACATTGCCTCCTATAATTTCGATGTTCAATGTCAGTGTCTTATTGTATTTTCTGCCACTCTCTTGGCCGTTCTGTCCTCTGCTCCTCCCATCCTGTCCGCCATTACTCCTTCCCGGTTGCTCACGCACCTGTCCATCTCTGCTCTCCGCTCTTTCTTTTTCCTTTTCTCCTCCACCCCTCGCCGCCACTTCCACCACCTTTCTGCCGTTTAGTCCAGTGTTCTGTTGCTCGTTGTCGTTGCCTTTCCGTAGTTCTGTCGCCATTTTTTTCCGTCCGTCCGTTTCTCCGTGATCCTGTGTCTTGTTCTGTTTTTCATTCCGAGTCCTGTTAACCGTCGTCCAGCCGTCCAATCCATTTTCTTTCTCTTTATCCGTTGTACCGTTCCTGTGTTCGTCTGGCCACCGCGTGCGTCCGTCCGCTAGCTGCTATCACGTGTCGCTCTTACTCGACAAAAAATGAAAAAACTCGAACAAAAATGCTCCCCCTAACAGTCCTAGACTGCCGGGGGACAAAACACACTCACTGGTGGACTTCAAAAACGAAAAATAATGACTATCAAAACGAAATAAGGCAATCTTTTCTGACGCTCCTGTCTGCAACATACACTCACTCAACTCACACACACTCTGTCTGGCTCACCGGAAATGTGGGCGTGTTCAGGGTGGTATGGCCGTAAGCCACAACTGTGTGCAGAGAAGGGCCTTTTAAAGATGTGCTCCTCACACTGTTGAATCTTGCAGAATTTCTGGACATCTGAACATGTCCTTTGATGACATCACAGGACGTATCATGACATCACGGTATGTGGTACTCTGAAAAAAAAAAGAAAAAGCTTACAGCACCTGGTATTCCCAGGCGGTCTCCCATCCAAGTACTAACCAGGCCCGACCCTGCTTAGCTTCCGAGATCGGACGAGATCTGGCGTGTTTTTTTGTTTTATCTTTTATTATCAAAAATACAAAGTCCATAATTTCAATCATACAACATCATCCTATTTACACAAAAACAAAATCAAGCAAAAAATAAATATAACATTAATATTTATAAGAATACATATGATAATAGATACCCAAATTAAACCTCCCTCAAAAAACAAAAAAACCCCTTCACTTTAAGTGAAAGAAACAATCAAAACCAACTTAAACCTCCCTCAAAATCCCTCATACTTTAAAGCATATCGTTAATTTATATAAATCATTTTACATAAAAACAATCATAAATCAAAACATAAAACAATAACCACCTTATATCACACATCCCAATCAATTTTTCCCTCCACCACCTTACACAACTTCCCCTCTTCCACAAACATTCGTACAAAATCACATTCATTCGCCACATACACCATCCATGCATTTTTAACTCATTCATAAACATCCCCCACACATTCAAAATCTTCCTTTCATACAGTGCAAAGTTCCTTATTTTAAATATAACTAGTCTTGCTATTGCTAGCATTAGATTGATCATGTTTACCTCTTTTCCTTTTCCACACACACCTAACAACACAGACAATTCCCATCCCCTTTCATTGACACATTTGAATTTTTCAGTTCTTTTGAGCAGCTTTTTAATCTTGCTCCAAAACATAGCAAGTGCTTCACATTTAATGAAGATATGTTCAATATCTTCCATCTCCTTTTGACATACATAGCAAGTGTTTTTATACACTTCTTTATGTATCTGGTGCAGGACGATGCAGGTGAAGATCCTCCTGTGCCTGAGCTTAAAGTCCAAATTTAATGTTGCATGCGATGAGTGCGGTATGTTAATGTTCTTCCAAATGTCCTCGCTGGTGAGCTGAGGGTATGTATGTTTCCATTTTATTTCTGCCGTAGGTTTCTGAATTTTATCTGCCAATATGCATGTGTACCAGGTTTTTGTTTTTACTTGTGTTATGTTAAGTCTCTTCTCACCCAGGAAGATCTCCACCGCATCGTCCTGCACCACTTTTTTTGTTTTCAACAAAACATGACACGCACTGGTCAAACATATTTTCACATTATCAACAATTTTCCCCACCACATCCCTTTTTATCTTCTCATTTTTCCTATTCAGTCTTCTCATTATGGTTTCAATATCAAATTCCCCATCTATATTAACTATATCTTTAATCCTGCACATTCCCGCCCTCCAAAATCCTACACATTTTAAAACTCTATCCTCTTTCTTAAAGAAAGGACTTGAGAGAAAATGTAGCCGTAGCACTGACCCTCTCGTTCCGCACTTTGGTACAGTCTTAGATAACACCTGATACCACGCGCTGAGTACTTCCTGGAAAAACCTTGGAATATGTCTATATTCCTCCTGTGTACACACCCTCAGCAGATTGTCCTCATTCATGAGTCCAAAACTGCCGAGGTGTGTCAGGAAGTGGCTTTTCCAAATCACCTTTCGGTCCTGCTCCATAAATTTGCCTACTAATTTTGCCCTTAGTGCTACTTTCTTTGTAAGTAAATCAATTAACCCTCTGGGATCTATGATCGCGCCGGCGTGATTATGGCGTGTGACGTCATCAACTCGATGTAAAAAAAAAACCGCGCTTTGTTTACATCATGTGATCTGAAAACTCGAAACTGCACGCTTGAAACTTCCTCCCAGTTTTTATTTGACGTGTCTATGTCATGTAAAACCGGAGATATGATAGTTTTAATTTGATAGTAAAAAATATTTTTACAAAATAGAAAAAAGTAGTCGAATCAGCTGAGGCCACCCGGAACCTGAAGTCAACAGCGGGAAAAGCGGGGCGGGAGCGAGCGAGACGACGGAGTGTTTGAGGAAAGAGAAGCGGAGTTTGATAGTAATAATAATAATAATAAGAAGAAGAAGATAGAAGAAGAAGAACAAGATGAAGAAGAGTTTTAGGTTGAAAATGCGTTCACTGAATGTCCATCAAGCTCTCGGGCTGGTTTATGAACTGGACGAGGCTGAGGGTGAGCCTACTTCTAGTTCATCATCTGAGGAGAGCACAGAGGATGAAGACGTGACTGATCCATCTTTTGTCGCCGGCGATGAGAGGTAAGGCAAACTTATCATGAATATTTATGGCTTTGGTTTGTTTATTGTGCTATTGCAAACTTTATAAACCTGTTTTATATGCATATATATATGTGTAGGTCATGCGCAGTGTTTCCCACACATAAACGATAACTGGGCCTCCCCCAAGTATATTTCTGGCCGCCATAGTAATATATTTCCGACCTATGTTTAGTTAATTTTTTCATTTATTCATAAAATTGCTATGAAAGAGTGCGCGAGAGAATGCAGGCGCGTGAGGACCTTAGCGCGTTTTGTGCCGCTACTTTTCCCTGCTCCTCTTTCTGCTGTCATGACTGTGAGCATCGCGGGCCACGGTGAGACACACCAACATGCATCAGGCACTAACGCACACACACTGGAGCGCCAGCCACCACGCACATGCAGCTTTTTACCATGTTCTTCTCTCTGCTGTCATGACTTTGAGCATCGCGGGACAAGTTGAGACACCAACAGATCAACGCGCACAAACGCACACACACAAACTGGAGCGCCAGCCACCACGCGCACCTTTTTTACTTTTAGTGCAACACCACACAGTTGATCCGTGATCCATCTCACAGCCTCTGTTTACATCTTCACTCAGATTAGAATATCAATCCCTTGCCCCCCCCCCCCCCCCCCGCGAACTCCCCCGAACAGGTATCGTGTCATTCTGTGGGAAACACTGATGTTTACAGAATAAATAGGAAATAATAAATACAGATGGGTAAATGTTCAGCCTTTTATTTCCCCCTTTATCTGAACATAGATGAGTAAACTATCATACTCATTTCAAAGAGATGGATAAAGTGATTTCCTAGTGTTTATTTTGGATTATATCTTATGTTCTTTATTTCTATATTTCTATATTTGACCTCTTGCCTCTTGTAATATTACTTGGTTGGTTATCTTTTGTAAACTGAGTATTTTAGTGCCAACTAAACTTTTTCACTGTCCATCATGTGCATATGAAAAATGACCAGAACAATCTCTAATTTGTACAAATACTGTATTATTGTCATGCACATACAGAGATGAGGAGCCTGTACCCTCTACACTGAGGCGTACTCAGAGAGGGCGCGGGAGAGTGCGTTGGAGGAGGAGTCAGATGAGGTCCAGATCTCCACACGCGCAGCCACACCATCGCTTGGAGCCATGGAGAAGGGAAAATGACCCTGATACTGCCCCTCAAATTAGCCGGTTCACACCACGGAGAACACCAGGAGCCCAGGTGGACAGCCATGCAGCCTATTCACCTCTGCACCTGTTCAAGTTGTACTTCTCCCCTATCACAATGCGGACCCTCTGCAGAAACACCAATAAGTATGCAGCAGCAAACCAGGAAATGGGGAAAAAGTATAAATGGGATGATGTAGAAGTTGAGGAGCTCTATAAGTTCCTTGGACTACTCCTCTACATGTCACTGGTGTCACTGCCCAGTATTGTGGACTACTGGAAACAGAACAAAATAACCTCTGTGCCGTTTCCTGCTATATATATATATATATATATATTGTATATAGTTTTATTATATTTCATTTTTACCCATTATATGTTACATTTGCACTATCTGGAACTCAGAGAATTCAAAGCACTGATGTAGTTGGTGTGTGATTTTGAACATAGTTGGTTTTGAAGAGTTGCAGCTAGCAAGGAAAAAAACGCCTGTAAATATACATGTTTTTATGTAAAATATTTGGTATAAAGTTTTATTATATTTCAATTTTACCATTTAATGTTCATATCTGCAACCTCTGCAAACATTTTCAAGTCCCAAAACAGTTCGTTGAGCATGTTTGTGGCTTTTATTTCAATAAATAGTTCAATTTTTCAACTCGGATTTGATGATTTTTGTGTATTTTTGGGCCCAATTTGTTAATAAAGTAGGTGAAAGTGAAGAAATAATGGTCAGATCATATAGATGAAGTTGTGCTGAAAATAATGATACCAAACATGGGTATGGTAAACATTTTTAGTGTGGTATATAAAGGCAAAATCAAAAGTATTCAAAATCGGCCAAAATAGGCTCAGACCCCAGAGGGTTAAAGCTAGCCCCCCCTGATCTTTAGCCCCTATGATTGTTTTATGAGCTATAGTTGCTGCTTTAGTCTTCCAAATAAAGTCCCTAATGGTCTTTGATATCTCGTTATACTGTATACCCAGTCCGGAAAAGTACAAGTACTCAGCGCATGGTTCACTTTTGACAACACGAGAGCATTTACCACAGCTACCCTTCCCCTCAGGAAGAGACCACGTGCTTTCCATTGATTTAAGACACTTTTGATTTTGTTAAGCACTTCTTTCCAAGTTTCATCATCACATTTAATTTCATTTTTACCCATATATACACCCAACACTTTTCGTTTCTCCTCCACCATTTTGAAACCCCACCTATTAACTACACTACTTACTCTCCCAAAACACATAATTTCTGATTTCTCTTTGTTTACCTTAGCTCCACATGCTTTTTCATATGTTTCAATACTTTCTACGGTTATGTTTACGTCATCCGCATATTGATTAATTTTAACTTTTTGTTCACCTATACCTATTATTTCATTATCATTGGAAATGAGAGCAGCCAGTGGCTCTGCCACTAGGCTATATAACAGGGCAGACAGTGGACAGCCCTGCCTCACAGATCTTTTTATGTTAAATTTTTCTGTTAAGCTCCCATTACATTTAATTTGGCTAGTCGCCCCTCCATACAAAATCCTGATCCACTCTATCATTTTTTCTTTACAAGCTAATTTACCTAAAACATTGAACAAAAAGCTGTGATCCACACGATCAAACGCTTTATTAAGGTCAATGCTCAACCAAACACCTCCTTCCTCCACCATATTTCTCACAGTTTGTTTGGTTGAGATGATAGCATCAGCTATATCTCGCCCTGGCACACTATAAGTTTGGGTTTCCTCCACCACTGAGCTCATGACATATTTTATTCTGTTAGCTATGATCTTTGCAAAAAATTTATAATCGGGGTTCAATAAACTAATTGTCACGGTTGGAATGAGGAGGAGGACCCAAATGCAGAATAAACAAAAAGATTTATTTAAACTAAAAAAAGGCAAGGGCCAAACAAAACTTGCTATACAAGAAAATCCAACTAAAAAATCCAAAAGGGTTAAACACTGGGAAGCACAGGAAGACTGAGACAAACACCACATCTGACATACAACAATGATCCGACACAGAAAGGAAGACACACAGAGGCTGTGTCCGAAATCACTCCCTATTCACTATATAGTGCACTATATAGTGAACACGCCATTTTGTAGTGCTGTCCGAATTCATAGTGAGCATGGTCATACCCTATATAGTCCACTCAATGTATCCCACAATGCATTATGAAAAGTAGTGGACAAGCGATGGTCACTATCCGAGCAATATATACCATCATGCATTGCGGTTTTACGAGCGGAGAGTGGCGTTTGACTCGGCCGCTCTCAGACGGACGAGAAGAGCGACCAGTGAGAACACAGAAACACAATAAAGTTCATGTGTGGAGCGTTTTGACTGAAATCTTTGTTATGTTTAAATAAAGAGTAAATATCGTTAACGTTAGTGACGGTAGTTCGTCCTGATGATGATGACAGACACGAGAGGAGGGTCTGTGAACAGAAATAAATTAGTTTTGGTCCGAGAATATGTTTCATTATATGTAAAATTCAATATTTTACATGTATTTATTATTTGTAAATGTTTTCTTGAAAATCCACTCAGTAATATAGAAGTTATCACTGAAATTCATGCCGTTATTTACCGTTATTATTGATCCTCAGCCGTTGTTAACCTGCATGTTTTAGATGCGCGACAACAATGACGTCACTGTCAGCGGCCGGCGAGTGAGTGAGTAGTGTCCGAAATGTTTTATAATTTTTCTGAGTGAGTGCACTATATAGTCCACTGCATTAAACTCACTATATAGTGAGTAGGGAGTAGGAATGAGTGAGTGATTTCGGACACAGCCAGAGACTAAATAGACAGGGGGTAATCAGACACAGGTGAGACTAACGACACAGGTGAACACAATGAGGGCAATCAACACTGAAGGGAAACACACAGGAATTTACACAAGACAAGAACACTGAGGACAAATACAAAGTAAATCAAGAACCACAGAACACAGAGAAACAAGAATAAGAAATTACAAAATAAAACACTAAAGACCAAACTAAACAAAATAAGCAACACTAGGGAAGAATTTAAAAATAAAACAAAATAAGAAATCTGTCTTTCTACCGTTTTTATTTATAAGTTTGTTTATTTCTGTCCTAGTTTGCTTTTGTTTCTCTAGACCCAGAAAAAACGCCAAACTTCTTTCACCCTCATACATATATTTAATTTTACAGCGTAAAGCAGCTCCTTTACACTTCTTCATTTCTATTTCTTTTAGTTTTTCAACTAAAAACAAATAAGTTTCAGACCTTTCATTGTCATCTTCATCTAGTTTTTGCAACTCCTCGCTTAGTTGTTTTCTTAAGTTTTCTTCTTCTCTATTCTCTTCCCACTTTTTATTTCTACTGTAATTTATGCATCTTTTTTTAAGTCTCACTTTCACATTCTCCCACCATTCACTCACATCATCCACCCAGCACAATTCCTGCTTCGCTACGTCTAGAAATCTAGAGATGTATTTTAGAAATGTATCATCCTCTAGCAAACTAGCATTGAAGCACCACAAGCCATTCATTCTTTTCTCACATTCACTCTTCAGGATCACATTCAGACAACTATGATCACTCCACGCATTCTCTACATACTTCACCGATTTAGTATTTTTTTAAATTTCTGCAGTTCCAAGCACCAAGTCTATTCTAGACTGTTTTATCTTGTTTTAAACTATTTGTTTTCTAGAATAGCCCCTCGCCCACTGATTTTGAGTCCTCCAAATGTCTATTAAGTTATTATTTCGAATAATGGTTTCCAGCAGCGACCTGCTTGCATCGCTCTTAAACACATTATTTCTTGATACATCATTCTTGCATAAGGCGACATTAAAGTCACCAATTATAATACAGTTTCCTGTAATCCATTTCTCTATTTTCTCAAAGAAAAGTTTCCTTTCTTTTTCTACATTGTCCGCATATACATTTATAATTCAACAACGTTTTTTTTCCAAACACACATTCAATTATAATCAATCTTCCGTTTTCATCTTTATGTACCTCTTTTACTTCAGAAATGTTATTTGATTTCACCAAAATTGCCACTCCTCTAGCTTTCTTACTCACATTTGATACAAAAATCGATCCGTTAAAAACTTTCCCCATTTCAGTTTTGGTCATCCCATCTTGTCTCCTGCACACACAAGATGTCTCCCTTCCCCAATTTACAAATAGCTTCAAACTTTGCTATTTTCCTTAGACCGTTTGCATTTAAGGAGCATACATTTAATTGAGGCAGCATTAGAGCACTGGCAATAAGTAAAAGATCAATGGTACAGAACATTCTTATTTTTTAGTCTTCATCTTTTGTTTTTTTACTTCCTTCTTATGTTTCAGACTAAGCCTTTTACGAGCCGTCATGAAATCTCTTGTGTCCATCTCACTGTCAGTCTCCAAAGGACTCTCACCCCTTCCCTCCATACTCACAGACATTGAAGCATTTAGTTTCTGATTGCTCTCCTCCTCTAACCCCGCCATCTCCTCCAGGTCTATGCTTGACCCTATCGTCGGCGGTTCAACTGCATCCCAGCTGCTCTTCTCCAGTCTCTGTGCTTTTGATCCGTTCCAAGTCTTTTTGTTTTTCAGTCTCTGTCTGCACCTGTCCTCCCTTCTGCTCCCGTCCTCTGCTCAAGTCCTTCCTCTCCGCCGGCACCCGACCTCTGCTCAGCTGTCGGCTCTCCTTCTGCTCCTGTCCACCTCGCTGCACCTCGCCTCCGCTCCGCCCTCGTTCTCCGCTCTGCACACCGCCTCCGCTCTGCACTTCACCTCCGCCCTGCTCCCGTCCTCAGCTTCGTTCATCTCGAACTTTTCTCCACTTTTCCGTCACCATCTCGCTTTCTTCTTCTTTGCTCTCCTCCTCGCTTTCCTCCTCGCTCTCCACCTCCTCCTCCTCCTTCTCCCCTTCCGTTTCTTCGCACCTGCACTGTTCTTCAATTTTGTTACATTTTGCACATTTTTTCCTGTTTGCTGTGCACTCACGTGCATAGTGCCCTTGGATGCCACACTTATGGCATGAGAACTCGGGGCACTCCCTCAGGATGTGCCCCGGTTGTATGCAGTTCCTGCATACTTTTAGCTGTCTGTCATGGATCACTCTGAAGAACTCGCTCCCCATTACCGTTGAAAATTTAGTTGAGTATGGCAAGGACTGCACCTGATCATTAAATCTGACTTTCAGAAACCTTGTCCCGTCCGCGATGTCCGTCCCTGGCCACATTCTCCTTCTAATTGCTGACGTCGGTTTTACTCCCCACGTCAGCAATTTTGCCACAATTTCTTCGTCCGTAATATAAGCGGGCAGATTAAGGAAAGAGACTATCAGTTCGTCATTGTTCAGTTATTTTCCTATGATGCTTGCATCACCAATCTTAAATCCGTCTAGGAGCCTCTCCTTTCCCCTCACGCTGCTCACTGTCAATTCATATTTTGTTGGTCCGATTGACCGGCATGCCAGCAAGCCACCGCATATCATCTTAGCCGATCTCATCAGCTCCCCAGTCGACACCTTGCCTCCAATAATCTCAATATTAAGTGTCAAAGCCTTATTATATCTTCTGACACCCTCTTGGCCATCTTTGTCGTTCTGCACACCGCTCCGTCCGTCCTGTCCGCCATTGCTCCTCCCCGGCTGCTCACGCGCCTGTCCGTCTCCACTCTCCGCTCTTTCTCCTTCTTTCTCTCCTCCGCTCCTCGCCTCCACCTCCACCACCTTTCTGCTGCTTAGTCCAGTGTTCTGTTGCACATCGTCATTGCCTTTCCGTAATTCTGTTGTCATTTTTTTCCGTCCGTCCGTTTCTCCATGATCCTGTGTCTTGTCCTTTCTTTCGTTCCGAGTCCTGTTAACCATCGTCCAGCCGTCCAATCTGTTTTCTTTTTCTTTGTCCATTGTGCCGTTCCTGGGTTCGTCTTGCCGTGTCATCCGTCCTCGTGTCGCAGCTAGCGACATGCTAGCTGCTAAACACGTGTCGCTCTCACTCGACAAACAAAGAAAAAATGGAAAACTCCGAAAGAAAATGCTCCCCCTAACAGTCCTGGACTGCCGGGGGACAAAACACACTCACTGGTGGACTTCAAAAACCGAAAAATAATGACCAAAAAACAAAATAAGGCAATCTTCTCTGACACTCCTCTCTGCAACATACTGTACACTCTCTCAGACTCACACTCACTCTGCACTAGCTCACCGGAAATGTGGGCGTGTTCAGGGTGGTATGGCCGTAAGCCACAATTGTGTGCAGAGAAGGGCCTTTTAAAGATGTGTTCCTCACATTGTTGAATCTGGCAGAATTTCTGGACATCTGAACATGTCCTATGATGACATCACATGACGTATTATGACATCACAGTATGTGGCACTCTGACGTGTTCCTCACATTGTTGAATCAGGCAGAATTTCTGGACATCTGAACATGTCCTATGATGACATCACATGACGTATTATGACATCACGGTATGTGGTACTCTGAAAAAAAAAGAAAAGGCTTACAGCACCTGGTATTCCCAGGCGGTCTCCCATCCAAGTACTAACCAGGCCCGACCCTGCTTAGCTTCCGAGATCGAACAAGTTTGTTTTTTTTCTCTTTTATTATTAAAAAATATCACAATTTTTCATATGACAAACATACACCTACACAAATACAACACAAAACATTCTATTAACAAACACAGAAATTCTCACTTGTAAATTCGCTCAAAAACCTCTACAGAGACTTCCGGTTCCGGGTGAGATGGAGTAGGCACGAGTCGATGTTCTCTCCCGCAAACATTTACATTTCCACCTTTAAATACCCCATAAGTCACGCATTTGAACCGGCGAGCGAGTGATTGTATCTCCTCCGAGTTGCAAACTGACATAAAATGTCAACCTATTCGACTAGACAGAGTACGAAAGACCCGGGAGCCAAACCCAATACCTCCGGCGGGGCTGACGGCGAGTTTAGCATGGCGGCTATAGCTAGCCTCTTGGAAGAGCATTGCCAGGCCCTCTCCACGGACTTCAAGGCAACCATTTCGACACTCGAGGCAAAGTTGGACTTTGTTCATGCTACGGTCTCAGACCATGCTCAGAGAATTACCTCAATTGAGGAAAATGCTAATTTGCAAGACGAGCGCCTACTAGCATTAGAAACAACATGTGCTACGCTAACGGAGAATAATGCTAAGTTGCGAGCTAAAGTTAGCGACCTCGAGTCTCGGAGCCGACGTAACAACATCCGAGTGGTTGGCATACCGGAGTCCGTGGAGGGACCACGTCCGACCACCTTCTTTGCAGAACTACTACAGGAGGTTTTTGGCGAGGGTTTCTTAGAATCGACACCGGAGTGCGACAGGGCCCATCGGACGCTTGCTAGTAAGCCGAAACCCGACCAGAGACCGAGGCCCGTTATCATACGGCTACACAAATATCAGGTGAAGGAGAGGATAATCCGCGAGGCCAGAGCCAGGAGAGGTAAACTACAGTACAGAGGATCCCCTGTCTCCATCTACGAAGACTACACCCCTGAGGTTGTGGAACAATGCCAGAAATACCGCGACGTGATGTCGGAGCTTTATAACCTGGGCTTCAAGCCAGCACTGTTGTTCCCGGCCAGGCTTATAATTGTAATGAAAGATGGAGGTAAGAGGAGATTTGCATCGGTTACAGAGGCCAAGGACTTTGTAACATCTACTCGTATGCGGGACACCTGATGGGCTTGGACAGCCAGTGGTCCCGGTGTGGGTGAGCTAATGTTGTGCTAACATGCTAGTTTATTGTCGTTAGCCTGGAATGAGGCTTGCACTTAATGGTGGGCTGTGCCAGCAATAAGCCTGCTACGAAAGACTGAGGATCATGACAGCCTGCTACCTATTTGGTTGGACATGTGAACTATCACTGCAAGCCGGTCTCCTTTCAGGGCTCGTGAACTCCGACGTGTCCTGATTCCTAATGTCCGTGGATGTTGCGACTTTGTGCCTTTTCGATTGTGTTCTCTCTCTGCTCCTTTTTGGCCCTGTACTCTTTTTTATGCCTGTGTTTACAATAATGAGAGATGCTAGAGTATCATAAGTTCACATGCTTGTGTATGGTAGTAACTCTACTCCTACATTGGTGATTATTACTATTTCAACTTGCATTGTGTCTCTCCTCATTGTTTTCTTTTTTGTTTCTCTCTTTTTTCTTTTCTTTTTCATGGGCCAGGGTATTTGGAGTAATTACTCTTTTGCATTCTGTTGTGAATGTTCGCAACGATTTGGGCGTCTTAGAGGTTTTAGGCTATTCACACTTGTTCTGTTGCTACTTTGCTTATGTGAGGGATCTGTCTTTGTATTAGCGTTACTACTTGGCTTACCACACCTGGTTATAGTTACTGTTATGTAGGTGGGATATTTCCGTATTATCCTTCTGCGAGGTCGTTGTTGTTTATGTGCCTCGTTTAGGGACGTGTTGGCGTCAGGTCTTTGCCCTGAGATTTTTGCGCGCTTAGGTTGGGATATATCTCTCGATTGTATGTTCACTTTATTTGTATCATTTGACTTGTGGAGTCAGGTACAGTTTAGGTAAGGGAGGGGACCCCGGAAGTTAGTCCTAGCTAGGTTAGGCTTAGCAGAGAGCAAGAGAGCTCAGATAAAGTTTTTTCCTGGGGTGGGCATCAGGGATAGTTGCGAATTATATTGTCGGATTTGTTGAAATGTGTCTTTTTGTCATTAACCTTTTTTCTTTTGTTTTGTTCTTTGTATATCATTTTGCTGTTATTTTTCGTCTTTATGTGTCTTCCTTCCCCCTTCCTACATTCCCTTCATCTCTCTCCACAGTGTATGAGGTGCTGTACAGTGTCAGACAGTCATATCACTATGGTCCAATAGATGGCTGATGCTGGTATGATGTCAGGTAGTGGAGTGCGTGTGATTTCTTGGAACACCAAAGGTATGAACAACGCCGTCAAAATTGGTAAGGTCCTGACTCGGTTGCAGCATCTTAAAGGGGACATTATGTTTTTGCAGGAAACTCATCTTAAAACATCAGACACCCTTCGTATTAAGAGGGCTTGGATGAGCCATCTATTTCATTCAAAATTTTCTGCCAGGGCTAGAGGGTCAGCCATTATTATTCATAAGCGAGTTATGTTTGAAACAACAGATGTTGTGGTAGATGATGAGGGCCGTTATGTTGTGGTTTCGGGCACGTTGCAAAACACACCTGTAATTTTAGTCTCTGTCTATGCACCTAACTGGGACGATGACTCATTTTTTACGAGGCTTTTTTCTAGAATTCCCAATATTGATAGCCACCGCATAATCATTGGTGGGGATTTCAACTTAGTCCAAGATGCGAGTCTTGATAGATCCTCCAGTACCCAAACCACGCTATCTAAATCAGCAGGCGTTGTGTCGGCTTATGCTTCTCAATTAGGAATCTCAGACCCTTGGAGATTTAGAAATCCCCATGGGAAAGCGTTTTCATTCTTCTCACACGTACACCACTCGTTTTCTCGAATTGATTTCTTTTTAGTTGATAATAATCTCCTTCACTGTGTTAACGCATGCGATTACCATCCTATAACCATCTCTGACCATGCTCCAACCTCGGTCTACATTAATTTTCCTCAGAGTATGATTAGACGCACATTGTGGAGATTCAGCTCTCATTTGCTTTCAGATATTACATTCAAGGATTTTGTTGCTGCAGAAATTCGTACCTATATTGAGTTTAATGACACTCCTGACGTTGGAAGTGGTACTTTGTGGGAAGCGCTTAAGGCTACTATTCGAGGACAGGTGATTTAATACATTTCTCGGGTGAGGAGGGCTGAGCGGGCTAGGCTGGTGGAAATTGCGGAGGGACTCCTCAAACTTGATGACGTGTACTCCGTCTCTCCTTCATCTGCCCTATATAAGAAACGGCTTATGTTACACTCGGAGCATGACCTGCTTATGACGCATATAGTGGAGAGACAATTACGGCAATCCAAACAATGTTTCTTTGAACAAGGGGACAAGGCTGGTAGACTTCTGGCTCAGCAGGCCCGTGCTGCAAGTGCCTCTAGGTCAATTCCCAAAATCAAACTAGCTGATGGCAGCTGCACTTCCGATCCAGTTGACATCAACAGATCTTTTTCTGAGTTTTACACTACACTTTATACTTCGGAGTGCCCCCCTGTCTCTGAGACCTCCCCCAGCCCCCTAGATTCGTTACCTTATCCTTGTGTAGATGTAGACATTGCCAGGGAACTGGGCAGACCCATCTCTTCTTTAGAGATACAGGAAGCGATTCGATCTATGCAGAATAGAAAGTCACCCGGCCCTGATGGCTTCACAGTCGAATTTTACAAGGCATATTCATTACTGTTAGCTCCTCTCCTGGCGAGAATGTTTAACGACTCATTTAATAGTGGCCGCTTACCAGGGACTTTGTCAGAGGCGTCCATTTCATTACTTCTTAAGAAAGACAGAGATCCTACTGTTTGCGGTAATTACAGGCCAATCTCACTTTTGAATGTAGATTGCAAAATTCTGGCAAAAGTTCTCTCTTTCCGTCTTCAAGGTGTAATGTCCTCAATAATCTCATCAGACCAAACGGGTTTCACTTTGGGGAGACACCCCTTCTTCAATACCAGAAGACTGTTGAATGTAGTTCTCTCCCCTGCATCTGATACTCCGGAAGTCGTAGTGGCGCTCGATGCGGAGAAAGCGTTCGATAGGATGGAGTGGGGCTATTTGTTTTTTATTTTGGGAAAATTTGGTTTCGATCCCGCTTTTATTTCATGGGTTAAACTATTGTATGCTAATCCAGTTGCTTCCGTACATACTAACGGCATCCAGTCAGCCTGTTTCTCTCTCCAACGTGGGACCCGGCAGGGTTGCCCACTTTCACCCCTGCTGTTTAATATAGCCATTGAACCGTTAGCTATTTGGCTTAGGAACCAGGAGGAGTTTAAAGGCATCACTCGTTTCGGTCGGGTTCACAAACTTTCTCTATATGCTGACGATCTTTTGTTGTTCGTCTCAAACCCCTCATCTTCCCTTCCTCCAGTATTGTCGATTTTAGATCAGTTTGGCCGTTTGTCGGGATACAAATTGAACATTCAGAAAAGCGAGTTGTCTTTTGTGAACGATTTGGCGAGATCGCTCCCACACTCAACGTTCCCCTTTAAAATCGCAGAGGACGGATTCAAATACTTGGGGGTATTTGTCTCGAATTCTTCTAAAGAACTGTTCCGTAAGAACTTTCAGCCACTACTGGACAGATGTAAATCAGACCTGTCCAGGTGGGCTGCCCTCCCCCTTTCTCTTGCAGGCCGGGTTAATCTCATCAAAATGGTTGTGCTTCCGAAATTTTTATATGTTTTTCAACACATTCCTATTCATCTCAATAAATCATTCTTCACTGGCCTAGATCAACAACTTATTGCTTTCATTTGGCAGAATAAGCCAGCGCGTCTTAGGAAAGCCATTCTTCAGCTTCCCAAATCTGAAGGTGGCCTGGCACTCCCGAATTTTCGGCATTACTTCTGGGCCTGTAATATTTCTAAACTTCTGTACTGGGTCCGCTGCGACGTTTCAGATACCTGTCCACCTTGGGCTCACATGGAAATGGCGTCATCTAATGGCTCCCTGCACTCTGCAATTTGCTCTCCGTTGCCCGCAAACATTCAGAAGTCCTCACCTAATCCGGTTGTGACCAATACAATTAAGATTTGGATTCAATTTAGGAAACACCATGGTTTGCACAGGGCTTCCACTCTGGCTCCTATTTTGAATAATCTTGCGTTTCCTCCTGCCTGCTCTGACTCTGCCTTTCTCACCTGGTCTAACAACGGCCTTAAGTCCCTCAACGACCTCTATCAAGATGGAGTCTTTTCTTCTTTTACATCGTTGTCAACAAAATTTACTTTGCCCAAGACTCACTTATTTAGATTCCTCCAAGCAAGACACTTTATTCAAACACAGTTCCCTCACTTTCCCAATCGTCCTCCAGAGGCAGAAATTGATCAGTTCCTTTCCCTCAACTTTGACCAAAAGCGGTTGATATCTATTATTTACAACAAGATTGGTCTCCTGAGCCCTGTAAACACCGCACTTATTAAAGAGTCTTGGGAACGTGATCTTGGTGCACCTTTCTCCGATGGTCAGTGGAGAGATGTTTTAAAACTGGTACATTCGTCGTCTATTTGTACTAGGCACGGCCTGTTACAGTGCAAGGTATTACATAAAGCACATTTCACCAATGCTAAATTAGCTAAAATATATCCCAATCATAGTGATGCTTGCAACCGCTGTAGGCAGTCTCCAGCTGACCACCTGCATATGTTCTGGGCGTGCCCAAAACTCGCTAGTTTTTGGTCCGCTATATTCGACACTCTCGGACAGGCTCTCGATGTGACTCTAGTACCGAACCCTTTGACTGCTCTATTCGGTCTCCCGATGACGGAAAATATGCCTGTAACTGCTCAGCGTGTCATTGCCTTCACCACCCTGCTGGCCAGGCGCACGATTCTGTTCAAATGGAAACTTGTGTCTCCTCCGACTCATAATAGATGGGTACAGGACCTTTTACGGTGTTTGCAGCTGGAGAAGCTTAGGTTCTCACAGAAAGGATCTTTGACATCTTTCCATAAGACTTGGGACCCTCTGCTAGACCTTATTAGCAACAAGCTTACTATCACCCCTGATGATGTGAGTGACACAGCTTAGGAAGAGCTAGCTGTTGGAGAGACCCCCCCCCCCCCTCTTGTATTCCTTTGTTCTTCGTGTCTTTTTGGTTATTTCTTGTACTTTTTGTCTCTTTAGTTATTGCTTGTCCATTTGTAATTAATTATTATTATTGTTTTTTATATATATTTTTTTATTATTATTTAATTATTTATTTTTTCCGCTTGTGTGTTTGTGTCCATGACGGTCGCTAACATGTACAACTACCTGGGAAGAGGGTGGGTGTTGGGTGGGTAAATGGGGCTTATTATTTTGTTTCATGGGAGTTTTGTTTACTTGTGTTTCATATTATGCAGATGTCTGGACTTTATATGTTGAAATTGTAAACTGTGCTGACTGCAAGAATTCTAATAAAGAGATTGGTAAAAAAAAAAAAAAAAAAAACCTCTACAGAAATACTTAACTAAACTAATCAAACAGCCAAACCAATCAAATACAACAAACCATACATGAAAAAAAACTCACTTATCAAAGCTAACAATCACTCACCAAAACAAATGAAAACAAAACATTATCTTAAATTCTTGTCACAAACACTTTTTTCCTTTTCTTTCACATATTAAACCTTAATTTGTTTTTACTCAGAACCGAAATAAGACCACAGCCATCTACAAAAAGCTGTTCAAACTCACTCAATCCATAGTTCCAAAGCAAAAAAATGTCCTTCTTTAAAACAGAATCAAAATATGTCCACACATCTAGAAGTTTATCTTCAAAATGCGCTAAATTCCTTCTCAAAATAACAGCAAATCTAGCGTGACTTAAAACATAATTCAACAGCTTAGTATTTGTCTCTTTACATTTTCCATTAAACCCAAACAAAAAAAACTGTTTCCATTCTAAACCATCAATAAATTCTTTCCCCCAGTTCTTTTGTAACATGCCTTTCAATTTAACAAAAAAAATCCTTTAGTTTTCCACACTCCAATATTAAATGCATCATATTTTCCGGCTCGTTGTCACAAACATCACACTCTCTCCTGACATTTCTGTTAATTTGATGCAACACCACATTCGTATAAACTCTGTTATGTCTTATTTTTAAATCATTATTTTCACATTCTATACTGTTATACTTTGTGTAAGTTTTTCCAAATGCCTTTCACCTCCAAATCTGGTAATATTTTAGGCCAGACTGCCTCCGCCGCTGGTCTTTTAATTTGTTTTTCTACCAAACACTGATATATAACTTTCATTTTCACACTATTTAATTCTTTTCTGTACCCATCCTTCTCCCAATATAATATTGGTAAGTCCTCACACCATTTTTTCACTTCCTCTTTATCGATTTCTCTCTCTTCCATTCTATTGGTACAGCACTTTTAATTTTCTCATACATATTTACAATGTTTTTTTCCTTGATTTCCTCATACTCATTTGCGGAGTCAATTATCGCCTGTTCCCTTAGAAAACCCGGTATCACCTCGTATACAAAATCTTTTATCTGCCTTAAACCGGCATAGAAAAAAACCTTACTGTACAACATGTTGCCATTTTCCTTTATTTTGGGGTTTAAAAAGACCGGCTGGTTTCTGATTTCCTCTATGCTGTTACACTCATACCCTATGTTATCTATCACCTCCGACCAGGCTTCGAAAACTTCCTTATAAAACGCAGGAATATTGGCTATCATTGATTTTTTTAAACCCATCATTAATCCATTTTCCCCACGTCCTCCACAATTATACAAATGCTCTTTAAAGAAGCCTTTCCATCCATATTCTACTTTCCCATAAACATACTTTTGAACCGTTTTAATCCTTATAGCCGTCTTTTTTATTTTTAAATCCACCAATCTTAAACCACCATCTTTATAAGCCGCTATCAATGTTTGATGCGCTATCCGCACCCCCTTCCCATCCCAAATAAAATTGGAAATGAGCCTATTTACCTCCTTTTCCACCCACTGCGGCATGTCCAGCACATTTAAAACATATACAAACTTGGTCATTAACAATGCATTCACAACCACTACCTTACCTTTTAATTTTAAACCTCTTTGTTTCTACCAATTAAGTACTTGTTTCACCTTATTTAGAACCCCTGTCCATGTTAAATCCCTGGCTTCTTTTTCTTTCTTACCAATAAATACACCCAAAATTTTAATGAAATCATTTGTGATTTTAAACGGGATATCACATGCCACTCTATTTACACTCCCCATATACATCATCTCTGACTTTTCTACATTTATTTTAGCACCTGCTGCTCTCCCATACATTTCCATATGTTCCATTATCTTTTTCACACTCTCTTAATCTTTCACTGTGAATGTTGTATCATCCGCATATTGATGTATGATGCTTATTTCTCCCCTGGGTAATGTTATTCCTTTAATTTCTTTGTCTTTTTTAATAACACATGCCAGAGGTTCCACAGATAAACTATACAAAATTGCCGACAGAGGGCAACCTTGTCTAATAGATCTTTGCAATGGGAAGCTGTCTGTTACTACACCATTACATTTTACACAACTTTTTGCTTCTTTATATATCAGTTTAATCCATTTTACAAATCTTTCCCCAAAACCAAATTTTCCCAAAGTTTGAAATAAAAAACTATGCTCTACTCTGTCAAAAGCTTTATTTAAATCTATGCTAAGGACAATTCCTCCTACCTCTTTCATATGACTAACAATATCTCTTACCGAACAAATACTATCTGCAATATCCCTACCTGGTACACTATATGCCTGCGTAGGATTTATGATGCTACTTACCACCCCCTTTAACCTATTAGCTAGGATCTTAGTTAATATTTTATAGTCTATATTTTGCAGACTAATAGGCCTATAATTCTCCAATTTTTTATTACTCCCTTTATTTTTAAAAATTAACGCAATCATTCCTGTTGCCATTGACTCAGATATCACCTCTTTCTTTTCCATAAAACTAAACATATTTAACAACACCGGTGCTAAGATATCCACAAAAGCTTTGTAGAATTCGCCCGTCAGACCATCCGAGCCGGGACTTTTTTTATTTTGCAAAGTATTTATTGCATCCTTTTTTTCTTCAATTGTTATGTTTGAATCACAGTAAACTTGATCATGTGTGGATATCTTAGCACTGACAGTTTCCAGAATCACATTCACACTCTCATCATCAGTAACACTTTTCTCATATAGCTTACTAATAGAGCATTTACTACAGCTACCCTTCCCCTCAGAAAGAGACCTCTGGCTTTCCACAGATTTAACACTTTTCTTATTTTGGAAATCACTTCCTTCCATGTTACATCGTCACATTTGATTTCATTTTTACCCACATAAACACCCAACACTTTCCTGTGATCCTCCACCATTTTAAACCCCCATTTATTTACAATATGACTCAACTTACCTAAAGTCATGATTTCTGATTTATTTTCATTGATTTTTGCACCTGATGCTTCTTCATAGGTTTTTAAGTGTTTTAACACTAGATCTATATCTCCCTCACTCTTCACCGTCACATTTACATCATCAGCATACTGACTCATTTTTACATTTTCCTTACCTATTCCTTTGACACTTTTATCGTTTAAAATCAACGCCGCCAGGGGTTCGGCCACGATGCTGTATAGCAAGGCGGACATCAGACACCCCTGTCTGATGGACCGAGATATCTTAAAAGAATCCGTCAGACCTCCGTTACATTTAACTTTACTTTCTGCTGATTTATACATTACCTTTATCCAATTTATTATCCTTTCTCCAAACCCAAAACGTTTCATTGTTTCTGTTAGAAACCTATGTTCCACACGGTCAAACGCTTTGTTCAGATCTATCCCTAACCAGATCCCCCCTTCCCCCTCTATTTCCCTGACCGTCTGTTTTATTGTTATGATTGAATCCATGATGTCTCTATTGGGTATGCTGTATGATTGAGTGTGTTCTATGATTGACCCTATGACTTCCCTTAATCTATTTGTTATGATTTTGGCTATTATTTTGTAATCCGTGTTGAGTAGGCTGATTGGTCTGTAGTTGTCTAGGTTATTTTTATCTCCTTTATTTTTATAGAAAATAGTGATAACTCCTTCTGCTACACTCTTTGGAACATTTTCAATATTTCGACACAATTTTAACAAAACAGGCGCTAAATGTTCTTTGAAAGTTCCGTAGAACTCAGCCGTTAAGCCGTCACTCCCCGGACTTTTGTTTTTGTTGAGACCGTTAATGGCGCTCAGTATTTCTTGCTCTGTAAAGTCCGTGTCACACCACTTTTTGTCCTCAGAGCTGAGTTTCTTTTATAAAACACTTAACGCTCTGTTCACACTTACATCATCACACTGTTGGCTTGAAAAGAGCCTCTAGTAATAATTTTTACCTATTATTAAAATATCTGCTGTTTCAACAACCCTCTTACCTTCTTCATTTATTAATTCTGGAATAATAGTTTTGTCTTGTTTTTGTTTTTCAAGTCCTAAGAAAAAGGCAGTGATCTTCGCTCCTTCATACATGTATTGAATTTTGCTACGAATAGCAGCTCCTTTACATTTCTTTTGATCTATTTTGTTAAGTTGATCTTTTAACAAAACATAATTATCTGTACACAAATTTTCATCATCATCCAACAATCGTATTTCATCATTAAATTTTTCCCTCAGATCTACCTCTGTTCCATTTTCTCTCCATTTTATTTGTTTGCTAAAATGAATGCACTTTTTTTTAATTCGACCTTTCACTTCATCCCACCATACATTAATATCATCAACCATTACTAACTCGTGTGCGACATTTTTTAGAAAAGCACCCATACTTTTTTTAAAAGCACCATCTTCTAGCAAACTAGAATTTAAACACCACAATCCACTCCCTCTTGAAATGGATCTGCTTTTTATATTTAAATTTAAATTTGCGTGATCACTCCAGGTGTTCATTTCATAGTTTACATGATTAATTACACAAATTAGATTAGCAGAAACAAGAGCTAGATCTATTCTTGATTGCTTTAGTTTCCCCAAAACTACCTGTCTTCTAGAAAATGTGCGTTCCCACGGGTGCAGCATTCTCCATATATCAACAAAATTATTACTTTGGACAAGATCTTTCAAAACTACTCGACTAGTGTCTCCTTTAAATACATTATTAACAGACACGTCAGAAGCAGTTAAGGCGACATTAAAATCACCTACAATAATACAATTTTCTGTCCACCATTTACTCATTTCAACAAAAAACCTTTTTCTTTCTTGCTCGTTGTTTGGAGCGTAAATGTTTATGATTCTTAGTTTTTTTTCTTTCAAACACACAATCAATAATCAATAGTCTTCCGTTTCCATCTTTGTGCACCTCACTTACTTCTGACACTTGATTTGTTCTTATCATAGTCGCTACTCCACACGCTCTTTGGGATCCGTTTGATGTGAACACATGTCCTTTAAAGTCTCTTTGGATCTCAGTTACCAGGGATTCATCCCACCTGGTCTCTTGAAGACACAAGATGTCAGTTTTTAAAACGCTGAGAATCAAAAGTCTTTTGTCTACATTCCTTAGCCCGTTACTGTTAAGTGAGTGGAGCTGTAGCGCAGCAACCATTGTTAAAAAGAAAAGAACAAAATTGTCAGTAGTCATCAGTTACCTGTCTTGATGCTTCATTTTCTTTGCTACTTTCTTTCTCGCTCTCAGGCCGAGTCTTTTATGAGCAGAAGCAAACTCATTTACGTCCATATCTTCATCTGTCTCTATCAGGCTAGGCATAGTTTGATTCATACTCACACAGATGTCTCTCTCATCAGTCTGTGTCTCCGGTACTACCAACTCAAAAGGAAGGTCTTTTCTCCCCAGCTCAGGCGTCGCTGCAGAAACCTCTGCAAGCTCCTCTCCGATCCCCTCTCTCTCACTCGCCGCAGAGTTCATCTCCTTCCCTCCTTCGATGTTGCCGACCTCCTCCTCACTCGATCCAGTGTCCTTCTCCTCGTCCTCGTCGAAGATCCTTAGCTCGTCATCTTGGCTCTCTTCATCCTCCTTGCACTCACATTCGCTCTCTTTTTTTTTACATTCTGTGCATTTTTTTTGTGTCACACTGCACTCTCTTGCATAGTGTCCCTGAATTCTGCATTTGTGACACATAAATTCTGGACATTCTCTCAAAATATGTCCAGGTTGTACACACATCCTGCAAACTTTCAACTGTCTGTCGTGAATCACTCGGAAGTATTCATTTCCTAGAGCGGTGTTGAATTTGGCCGAGTAGGGTAGGGATTGCACCTTCTCATTGAATTTCACTCGTACAAAGCGTGTGCCGTCTGCAATGGTTGTTCCTGGCCACATGTGTCTTTTGACCGGGGATGTTGGCCTTACACCCCACCCGAGTAGTTTAAAAACAATATCTTCATCCGATATATAAGCGGGCAGATTTAAAAAGGATACAACAAGCTCATCATTGTTTAGTTCTTTTGCGATTATTCTGGTTTCTCCTACAGTATTTTAAATCCATCTAGCAGCCGCTCTTTCCCTTTTAAATTACTCACCGTTATTTCATATTTATTAGGTCCAAGTGTCCTACATGCCAACAATCCTCCGCACAATCATTTAACACTGTTCATAATTTCAAAGATTGGGATCTTCTCACCAATTACTTCAATGTTCACTGTTAAGTTCTTATCAAACCTAACTTCATTGTCTTTTTGTCCTTGTCCTTTCTCGTTGTCTCTTGCACCATTCCGAGCTCCTGTTACCATATCTGTCCGTCCTTGGATGTTTGTCTTCTCCATGTTCTTCATTGTACTCTGTCCTTTCTCATTGTCATTCATGCCGTTCCGTATTCCTGTTAGCGTGCCCGTCCTTCCTTGAATGTTTTTACTCTCCACATTCTTCGTCACGGTCTTTCCTTTCTCATAGTCGTTTATGTCGTTCCGTGTTCCTGTTGCCGTGTCCATCCGTCCATGCTTGTTTGTAAGCTCCATGCTTATCAAACAAAAAAATAGTGTCTCTTTTCAGCAAAGAGGTGTTCCCCCTAACAGTCCAAGACTGTTGGGGGGCACATTCACCACACAAAGTTCTTAGTTTGAAATTTGAATCACTTTCAAACGAGACAAACAAAAACCATGAAAGAGAACAGCAGCTCCTAGCAGCTCCACACCAAACAATTCCCTTCCTGAAAGGGGCGTGTCGACTTCCTGAAACCTGAAAGGGGCGTGTTCAGGGTGGTATGGCCGTAAGCCACAATTGTGTGCAGAGAAGGGCCTTTTAAAGATCTGGTGCCCTTGGCCCATTCTTGAATCTGGCTGAATTTTTGCACATCTGAATATGTCACTATCACCCTATGACAAAAACAATGTTTTCACACAATGTAATTGTCTTCATTAAAGTATTTATTTTGTCAAACATGGAGTGATGAATATCCTATAGTTGAGGTGAAAAAAAAGAAAAAGCTTACAGCACCTGGTATTCCCAGGCGGTCTCCCATCCAAGTACTAACCAGGCCCGACCCTGCTTAGCTTCCGAGATCGGACGAGATCGGGCGTGTTTTTTTTTTATCTTTTATTTATCAAAAACTAGCAATTTACAAATAATTTCTTCTACATACAAAAACACATATTATATACAAAACCCATTCATACTATCAAACAACACAAAAAAAACTTTTCAAATATTCACAGAAAATAAAAACAAACAATCCAACAACAACAATAATCTCCCACAAATCCTTCCACATTACACACTTCTCATTAAAAAAAAAAAAAAAACTGTTCAAGAACATCAATGTATAAACAAAAATTAAAAAACAAACTCCCGCAAGAAAACCTACTCTTAAGTAAAAAAAACAATATAAAAAAACATTATAAAAAACACCTCACACTACACCTCCCATTCAATCTTCCCATCCACTACCTTGCACAACTTCCCCTCATCCACAAACATTCGCACAAAATCACATTCATTAGCTACAAACACCATCCATCCGTGCGCTTTCAATTCATTCACAAACATACTCCACACATTCAGTACTTTCCTTTCATACAGTGCAAAATTCCTCCTTTTATAAATTACCACTCTCGCTGGTGCCAAAATCAAATGAATCCCATTTGTTTCCCTCTTTTTCCCACACACACCCAACAAAATTGACACTTCCCAACCCCTTTCATCGATACATTTAACTTTTAAATTTTCCTTCGTCATTAACTATGTCCCGGATTCTACCCATGCCCGCCCTAGATAGAGCCACACATTTAAGGGGCCTATCTTCACACTTGAAAAATGGGCTCGAGAGGAAGGGTAGCCGCAGCAGAGACCCCCTCGTTCCGTACTTTGGTACAGTCCAGGATGAAACCTGATACCACGCGATGAGTACTTCCTGGAAAAACCTTGGGATGTGGAGGAACGCTTCCTGAGCACTAACCATCAGCAGATTGTCCTCATTTCTAAGGCCAAAACTGCTGAGGTGTGTCAGGAAGTGGCTTTTCCAAACTACCTACTACTGGTCCATAAATTTGCCTATTAATTTCGCCCTTAGTGCTACTTTCTTTGCCAGTAAATCAATTAAAGCTAGCCCCCCTGATCTTTAGCCCCTATAATTATTTTATGAGCTATACTCACTGCTTTGTTTTTCCAAATAAAGTCCCTAATGGTCTTTGATATTTCATTGTACGCCCAGTCCGGAATTGTACAAGTACTCAACGAATGGTTCACTTTAGACAACACGAGAGCATTTACCACCGCTACCCTTCCTCTCAGGAAGAGACCGCGCGCTTTCCATAAATTCAGTGTCCTTTTTATATTGTTTATAACTTCCCTCCACGTGTGATCATCACATTTCAATTCATTTTTCCCCATAAATACACCCAACACCTTTCTTTCTTCCTCCAACCTTTTAAATCCCCACCTATTTTCCCCACTGCTTGCCTTACCTAAAAACTTAATTTCAGACTTCTTCTCATTCACTCTCGCACCCGACTCCCTTTCATACATACTCACATACTTAATTACTATATCTAAATCATTCACACCCCTCACAGTCACATTCACATCATCCGCATATTGATTTATTTTAACATTTTCTTTACCTATTACTACACTATGCTATAAAGAAGCGCCGACATAGGGCACCCCTGTCTGATCGACCTTTTGATACAAAAGGAATCAGTCAACTCACAATTCATTTTTACCCGGCTACTCGCTTTGTCATACAAAATGTCTATCCAACTTGTTAATTTCCCCCCAAATCCAAATTTCTCCAGAGTTTTTTTAAAAAACCCATGATCAACTCGATAAAGGCCTTGTTTAAGTCCAAACTTAGCCATATCCCTCCCTCCCCTACCATTTCCCTGACCGTCTGTTATTGTAATTATTGCGTCTGAAATATCCCTGTTAGGTATGCTATAAGTTTGTGTATTTTCGATGATTGACCCAATGACTGTCTTTAACCTGTTAGCAATAACCTTAGCTATGATTTTATAGTCTGTGTTTAAAAGACTGATTGGCCTGTAGTTATCCAGATTTTTTTTTTGTCCCCTTTTATTTTTGTAAAATATTGTAATTATCCCTTCAACTAAGCTTTTTGGAGCTCTTTTGTTCTCTTCCATGTCTATACATACATTCTTCAAAATTGGAATAAGTTTGTTTTTAAAAGCCCCAAAAAATTCAGCTGTTAAGCCATCATTTCCGGGACTTTTATTTTTATTTATTGATCGCCTCCTCAATTTCAGCCTCTGTAAAATCACATTCACACCAATCTTTATCCTCAAGACTTAAAGTCTTTTTAAGTGCACCCAAAACATTCTTTTCACTTGCCCTGTCTGTTTCTTGCTTTTCGTAGTATTTTTTAATTACATTCATAATATCATTATCACCGGTTACTATCTTTCCTTCCTCATTTTCTAGTTCAGTTATTGTTGTTTTATTTTGTTTTTGTTTTTCCAAACCGAGAAAAAAAGCAGTGCTTTTTTCCCCCTCATACATGTATTGTATTTTGCTCCTGATTGCTGCTCCTCTACACCTTTTAATTTCAAATTCCTTAAGTTGTTCCAATAAAATTAAACAATTTTCAGATTTTTCATCAGTATCTTCATTAAGTTTTTGTAATTCTAAATTAAGAAGCTCTCTTAAATGTTCTTCTTCTCTATTCTCTTCCCATCTTTTAGGTTTACTGTAGTTTATACATTTTTTTCTTGATTCTTTCTTTCACCCCATCCCACCATTCACACACATCATCCACATCACATAATTCTGTTACCACGTTCTCGAGGAACCTATTCATGCTTTTTTTTTAATTTTTCGTCATCAAGAACGCTCGCATTGAAGCACCATAAGAGATACTTCTTTCTTTTCGAGCAGCTCTCTATCTCAAGCTCTAAAGTTTTGTGATCACTCCATGCATTCAGTACATAATTAATGTTTTTGACTTTTTTGATCCATTCAGTGACACAAGTGCATAGTCTATTCTAGACTGTTTTATTTGATTTAATACTACGTGTTTCCTGGAGAACCCCCTCTCCCCCTGATGCAAGGCTCTCCACAAGTCATTTAAATTATAGTTTGATATTATTTCTTTTAATGCCCCTCTGCTCACATCCCCGTTAAAAACATTGTTCCTAGAGACGTCTGTTTTCGTCAAGGCCACATTAAAATCCCCCACCACCACACAATTACCCTCCCACCACTTACAGATGTACAGAAAAAATGCTTTTTTTTCCATTTCATTGTTCGGTGCATAGACGTTCATTATTCTTAGTTATTTCCCCATATACACACAGTCAATTACTAGTACTCTACCTTCGCTGTCTTTATAGATTTCAGTCACTTCCTCAACCAGATTTGTTTTCACCAGAATTGCGACTCCCCTTGCTCTCACTGTCCCATTCGCTACGTACACCCGTCCGTCAAAGTCTTTCTCGATGTCGGCCATCGTCCCACCTAGTCTCTTGGATGCAGCATATGTCCATACGCCATGCAGAAAAAAAAGAAAGTCTCTTTTCTCTGCTTCTGAGACCGTTCATATTAACTGATGAAAGTTTCAAAGTCATAGTCGCACAAAAAAAAGAAAACAAATCTGTGAAGCACTGTCATTAGTCCGATTTGTCTCTGTGCTTCATTTTTTTATTTAACTTTCTCCTCTGTCCCGAGCTCAGTCTCTTTTGAGCGCTGGCCAGCTCCAAGACATCCATTTCACTGTCTGTTTCATTCACTGGCTCTCCTTTTCCCTTTTTCTTTCTACAACCCTTGCTCACCTGCTCCAAAGCCACCTCAGGGATGACCTCCTCCTCCAGCGATCTGCTCTCTCTCGTGTCCTCTGCTCCCATCTCTCTCTCTCCACTCGCCTCCTTCTCGCGTCTCCCTCCCTGTGACCTGCTCGTGCGTCCTTTCTCATCACACTCCCGTGCAAAGTGTCCCTGCACGCCGCATTTATGACAATAAAAGTCCGGGCATTCACGCAAAATGTGGCCCGGTTGGATGCACATTCTGCAGACCCGAACTTGTTTATCATGGATCACCCTGAAGTATTCGGGACCCAATGCCGTCATGAACTTTGTCAAATACGGCAACGACTGTATTTCCTCCGTGAATCTGACTTTCATGAATCTTGTCCCGTCAGCTAATGATGTACCTGGCCACATCCTTCTCTTAATTGGAGACGTCGGCCTCACCCCCCACCCCACAAGTTTGTCCACAATGTCCAGATCTGATATATAAATGCCGGTAAATTTAAAAACGAAACAACCAGCTCGTCATTGTTCAGTGCCCTCCCGATCACTCGTGTTTCTCCAACTTTGAAACTATCCATAAGTCGTTCCTTCCCTTTCACATTGCTCACGGTCATTTCAAACTTCCCCTGCCCCAGCGCTCGACACGCCAGAAGCCCCCCACAAATCAGTTTTACATTTTCCATCAGGTCCACCAGTGACACTTTCTCACCCACAGTCTCCATGTTTAGCGTCAGGTTTTTATCGTAGTTCGGCTTCATCTCCACCGCTCTCACTCCAGCCTCTCTTTCCTCCGCCTGCCGTCCCGCTCTCGGTCCGACCCCTCCTGGTTCGTTTCTCCTCTCATTTACACTCTCAGTCATGTTCATTGTTCTGCTCTTTGCCGCCACGGTTTCCCGTTTATCCTCCTTCTCTCCCACCGCCTTTCCTCTCACAGACGCCGCCGACACGGCCGCTTGTCCGCCGATCTCTTTGTTCTTCTCCCCGTTGTCTTTACCGTTCCGTAGTTCAGTTGCCTGCTTAATCCGTCTGAGCAGTTGTCCGTCATCCTTTCCCGTGTCATCAATTCCAGTCCGTAATTTCGTTGCCTGTGGTTTCTGTCCGCCTGTCCGTTGTCTATGCCGTCGTCGTTTAAGCCATGCTTGTGTCCTGGTTGTGTCCCAGTCCTCGCGCACCTGCTAGCGCCATGCTACAACAGTGCACTGTCCAAAATTACGAGAAAAAAAACAACAAAAATGCTCCCCCAAGCAGTCACGGACTGTTGGGGGACAATGTCACACTCCGGGAGAAAAAGGAGAAACTCAAAGTACATAAAACACAGAAAATAGATTAAAAAAACAAACTCTCTCTGCTACTCTCTCGGTCAAACCAGCTCTCTCAGCTCAAGGAAGTGGGCGTGTTCAGGTTGGTATGGCCGTAAGCCACAATTGTGTGCAGAGAAGGGCCTTTTAAAGATGTGCTCCTCGCATTGTTGAATCTGGCTGAATTTCTGGACATCTGAATATGTCACTATCACCATATGATAAAAACAATGTTTTCACACAATGTAATTGTCTTCATCACCGTTTTCATTTTGTCAAACATGTAGTCATGAATATACTATAGCCGTAAGCCATAATTGTAGTATATACAACAAACAACACAGCTGGATAATAAATCTGTCGTTCATGGAAATACAACCTGGCATATTAACATGTTTATGCTCATTAATGTGCACTGTCTCTATTCTAAATGAATACATAAATAATAATAAAGGGCGGTAAATCTAAGAAAAATAGGAAAAAAACAGCGACACACTTTTTCTTAAAAAATAAACCATTTTTGTTTTAACGTTGTTCAAGCCGTTCGGCAAAAATATTCACTGAAATGAGCAGTTTTAACATCATTGAACGACATTGCTTCGCTTCATTATTGAATCTTGTTTAATCTGAACTTCGTCTACTAAGTGGAAATGACTTATTGGAACAGTTTTTCTGTCTTTTTTATATGCTAATTCCATCATTTGATGTGGCTCAAAGCCTGCACAACATGCTGTAGCCTGTATCACTGCCCCCTGTGGCCTAAATAAACCCAACAAATTCAGATTCACCTGGAAGTCCACAGCAAAAATGCTATTCTGTTTTAATGTAAGTATGCATGTGTATACATAGCATATAAATCTCTGTGTGTATGTCTACATACGTGTGTGTGTATTTTTTATTGTTAGCCCCTGCCCTTTTTTTTTCTTGATTTGTTAACCCATATGCCAATAATCATCATAATGATGATCGTACTTATAAAGCACATTTAAAAACACAAGTTTACAAAGTGCTTTGATAACTAAGAAAAGTGAAACAAACAAACAGGTCACTTAAAAAGTAACAACCATTGGGTCTTTAAACCAGGCTAACTATTGCAGTTCATTAACGTTAGGGGAACACATTCTTTCCATGTTGTAATACTCGCATAACTTGCACATTTAGTCTGTTGGTATTTTTCTACCATGCCATCTCCATGGCTTATTATTATCTGCTAGTTTACCTTTTTAAGTAATAAAATCTTTAAATTTCTTTATACAGCTCTGTTATGTCCCCGGTCTAGGGGAACCAAGACACAACATAATAAGTGCCCCCACTCTTCCCACTCCCAAGAAAACCAGCAATCCAGGTCACTTTTGATGTACAAACAGTAATTTATTGTAGGGCAGAGAACCACAGGCCCTAAAACAATAAACAAAAAGTCTAAGGTATCCCCTATTCTTACCTGTCAAAGAAAAAGAATTGAAATAAACAACAAAGCTCTTACCTGATCTCCTAACCATAAACATGAGAAAACTATTTAAACAAAAATAGGGCTTCTCGCTCCGTACAATGTGTTCATCAGTTTACCTGAACAAGTCACGATTTGTTAACACACACATAATTTAATAGTCCATAGTTGTACACATAAACTGACGAGTGGCTGGCTGGGTTGGCAGTGGTAAGAGCAGGGAAGAGCAGGATGCGGCAGTTGGTTTTTAAACCGGGCTCCACCAATCCGGTCAGCAGCCTCTGCATCCCCACCTGATGCACCTAGGACACACAGACACGCCCACTGACACACTCATACCGACACGCCCACTGACACACTCAGATACACAGACTGCTGGGGAGGAGACAGGCTGCACAGTTCTCAATGTTATACAAGGCTAAGGGTCGTAACAGCTCAAACAGCAGCGTTGGTTCAGCTGTTGAAAAAAACTGCGCTCTAACTGTCCCCTCTGTGTGACTCTTTTGATCGCCTCTTCATTCATCCATTCATTTGGGTTTCTTGTAAACCTCGGGTGCGTGCACGTAGCGAGACTATGCAAGCCTGTCTTGAGTCGGTCCTGACTAATTAAGGCTGGATTGCGTTCATGGAACGACTTGAGGCTTAATTGGGAAATGGTGTTAGTTTCAGCGTGACTTTTTCAAGTAAGCGCAGCTTTCTTTAGCTACGTTGATGGAATACCCCCCAGCTAACAATCAAACAACCAATCAGAATTAGCTTGCATGCAATTAGCCAATCACAGCAACTCTGTGAGGAGAATGGATGTATGTATTGCAAACAGGTTGCCATGACAACATGTTCATGTTGCTTGTTTCAACTTTAGAATTCAAATCAAAAAACAGAATAGTCCAAGATCAAAGGCAAAGAATTTGATGCTGTCACATCATTTTGAGATTATCTAGAGGAGACTAGACTCACTCTCAACAGAAAGGAAAGGATAAGTTTATCAGAAAGGATTAGTGTTTGGCAAACTGTTTTACAAATCGTATTCTTTTTCTCTTAAACTTAAAACAATAACCTCAAACCATGAGACTTGGATTCAGCCGTGAAGACCCAAAAAACAAAACTGGTTCTGGAGCTCGCCGCTACCGCTCAGGCAGATGAATCCCTGTTTGGGAACAACATAATGACAGAATAATGCTCAACAAACATGGAAAAACAAATCCTTCTCAAGGGTTCATCATCTTGTCACCTTCTGAGTGGCAGCGCATCCTCTCAGCGTCCCAGTTTACTGCAAAGGATGAGAAGAATGCTTATCAGAGGACGAGGGAGGAGGAATACAAGACAGGAGAAGACAGGAGAAGACAGGAGAAGTCATGAGCGTCGAATAATTGACATAAACAATATCCGCAAGCAGAACATGCCACCTTCTCAGACGGAACACATCCAAGGGGCTGACCATCTTCAGCAGACCAGTGAAGTCCTGTACATCTTTAACAGCAAAGTCACCCACAATCAGAGTTTCAAGCCCAGGCTTTAGCTTTCTCTGTAGCCTTTTACTTTTTGACATGCTTTTAGTCCTTACCCTGGTGTCTGAGGATGGAGGACCAGATGAAGATTGAGACAGAGTGGAATATCTGTTCTGTAGTTCCACATTCGGTTGTTGTGGATGTTTGTTCCTAACCTTCCCTTTCGCAGCTATCCACGGCTGTGTCCTTCTAGATACCGGGGTTGAGGAGGCACTTTGCAGGGGAGGTAGTGCAGGCCAGCCGGTCTCATCACATATCTCAGCTCGCTGTGCTCTGTCTGTTATCCGTCCTCCCGTTTCCCAGAGAATTTAATTATTCTTTGGCTTAGCACCAAGACAGTTCCAAGGAGGACTACCATTCGTAGATTTATCAGACAATACAGAGCCCACCTTTGTCTTTGTAGAGGTCTCTGTGCTCCTTAGCAGTGTGTTAGCTTGCTCTTGTCCACTATTCTGAGTTAGTGGTAACTTGGGGTGCATTCGGATTGTCCCTCCTATCTACTTTCACTATCCACTTTACCTTAACCCCGTGAAAACGTCATGGGGTTAAGGAAAAGTGTTAGGAGAATTCATAAAGGACTTAGGGAAAGGCGATCGCGTTGTTTTGACAATCTGACCACATTTCCACTTAATGTAACGTAACTTAACGACGTAATAATGCGACGGCGGCGGAGGTTAGTGACGTGGGTCTGCCATGGTGAAACTACAATCTTACGAAAATGGACTACTAAAAGCTCATCTAAAAATCTTTCCCCTGTGCATTCTTACCGGTGACATAATCCTAATAACCACAAGGTTGGAATTAAAATAAAAGGAATAAAGGCTGCCAGGATGGTCCGGGGATCATTGGATAAGCCGTAATTCAAATGTGAGCCGATACAAATTAACGGTTCTTCTGTCTGTGGTTTTCAAACGAAAAACAAGATAACCGTTTTACTGTCTCAATGTTAAAACCATAAAACAAACCCATTTTGGCCCGTTTTTCGATTTTCGTTATTCCTTTTCTCCTTTTTCCTTTCAGAATTGAAAATTGAAAATCAGCTGTTTCCTTATTCCATTGAGAACGAATAACGAAAAGTCACGTGATAGAAGTCACGTGGTCTGGGTTTTTTTCAGGCCGGCATGCAGAAGTGAAAGTGTCAGAATAAAAGCATAGAGGGAGCGAGAATATTAGGCAGGCAGACGATCTATCAAAGTAACAGCAGAGGGTGATAGATCATTAAAAAGACTAATAAAAGCTACATAAAATGCCCCTAAAGGGACAGGGTTAGCGTATTGATGGATGAACATACACTCGTCTGTTTGTTGGTGTTGACTTCAAACGTAATCAACGGTGGACCGAGAAGACTTGAACTTTTCCGCTCCTTGTTTGTCTCTCTTTAATTGACATATTGAGATGTTCTGCTGTTTCTAACTGACCTGTGGGATCTAAGGATCTTTGCATTAACTCGGTAAGTTTAAATGTGTGTTTTATATGTACTTTTCGGGTGTAGCCTATGGTTGTTAGCTAGCTAGCAACACTAAGTAGGCTAACGTGGCTAACGTGATGGTGTTGTTACGATATGTTACTGATGGCTGGCTTTGACATTATTTATCTTTTATTTGAGAAAACAATGGAGGGGGAAATCCTTACAAACGTACTTGCTATGCTTCATGATATACGGTTACTGTTCTGGACATCGTATTAAAAAAAACAGAACCAGGGTACAATTCAGCTTATAGTTGTTAATCGCTGACGATGTCTTTACTTTATTTTAACTTATTTTAATCAAGCTAAAATAATGTCTAACGGTATCTTAAAGCAATAAAAGACCAAATTGAACAGAACAATTGCCTGCTGGCCTGCATTTATTAACATTAACAGTTGGTCAGTCTGGTATTTGGAAGAGGCAGAAAATGTCCTGTGTTCATATAATACTGAAGTTATGATAAGGTTAATGTTCCTTACTGTTTGAAGAAAAGAGACGACACATGAACCTGCCGGACTACAGATGGAAGTTAGGCTGCATGGTTCTCAACATAAATAAAACTAAGGTGTTTTGTTAACATGAAACCAAATGTCATATATGTCTTTAAATGTTGTTTATTTATCTACTTTTTAGTAAGAAGTATTTTTAAATGTGCTGTAACTGTGGTTTTTACAGTCTAATTTTACCCCTCAAATAACAAAGCACTTGCTGATAAAAATGGAATATACTTACACAGTACATCCTTTGATAAATAATCTGAAGCCCTATTGTCTGTGGTTTTCCTGTCAGTGACCATGAGGCAGCCAGACTGAAGCAGCAGGTTGTGAAGGTGGATGCCATGATCTCTGAAGAGCACGCCATCACCAAGAACTCAAAGGTAAAATCATCACTCATATGATAGGATTTTTATTGTAACTGCTAGTGGCATCAAGTTTGAAGACATGTAAAAGGAGTTTAAGTAACAAGTTATATTCTTTCTTAAAATGTAAGGAAGACTAGCAACAGATGTTAACAGCCTCAACGATACTGCAAGAAGTCATGTTCAGTTTGTCATCGTTTTCTTTCTGTCTTCAGGGAAATCATTGACCAAATGAAACAGCAGTCCAGACTCTGATTCCAACTCATCACGTGAGGTCATCTCTCACTAAAGGTCACCAGGTAAGGTCCGCACTGACAGGGGTAACACACAGGATCAAACAGGCTGAGTTGCTACCAGGGGCCCGTTTCTGACAGACTGTTCAACAAACTCTCAGTCTAACTCTTAGCTCTGAGTTGATTTACCCTCTGGTGGGAAACTCTGAGTTTCTGGTTCTAGAGCAGCTGATTTGAGTTTCTTAAATCTGCTTTATCTTCATCCCCAACATAATGCTGGTGTCACACACACAGGCTAAATGCCCTCTCACCTTTATCATGTTTAGCTTATTAATTAGCCCTAATTAAATTAACATCTCCCGACGTAAATGTAGGCTCTTACTCCCTGCGGAGTAATGAGCCCTTTCATCTCGAGGCTCCTCGACTAAAATACATGCCATAGTATTAAAACAACCTGGATTTTTATTCAGACAAACAGTGAATCTTCACTAACACGCGCGTATAAGGATTAAATAAAAGAATGAGGAAATTAAACAGCGTTTCTGGTTCCGAAAGAGGGAGGAGACAGAAAGAGACTCTGGGTTTATTGAAGAAAACCTGCTCCCGACCAGGTTAGGTTCACAGACTCAGTTACCATAGCAACAGACTCAGAGCTAAAGTAACCTCTCCCTCTGGAACAGGCCTGAGTTACCCCTCTTTCTCGGGTTTGAGTGACCTCCCCTGCTGAAACAGAAAACCCAGAGTTTCCCTCATTTCAGGATTAACTGACTCAGAGTTTGAACTAAAAAAATAACAAAATCTACAAGCTGCAATGGAGTGCATGTGAGAAAAGAATGTAAAGTCCGGTGAGCGTTAATGTAACGCATAAAAACAGTTCCAGCCTTCACATCACTGTGATGTTTTCTGACTGTGGGGCTGATGAGAGTCTGTGTTATGTGGGAGGAGGGGGGGAGGGCAGGGCAGGGACATTGTTCATGACAAAGATTACAGATACAGTACACTACAGAGATTAGACATTTATGAAGATACAATGAAGTAAAAATTGAAATACTTTGTTTAGCACTGCAGAATAAGAGTTCCACTGTTAACAAAAAGCCAGTATAAACCAGTTCTGCTCATCTGGCCGTCTCTGTCCTAGGCTCATTAATAAAACCAGTATAAACCAGTTCTGCTCATCTGTCGGTCTCTGTCCTAGGCTGACTGCAGATGTGAAGAGAGAGGACACTTCCATGTCTGAGACACACAGGTCCCAGATGATACAAGTCTTTCAGGTAAAGAGCTGGTTTATATTAAAGTGATATAAGACGGTGAAGGATTACAGAGTCATACTAAGTAAGCCTCAGTCTGAGTTCATGTAAACTCTTTGCCATATTTAATTATACAAGCTTCTGATTTTTGCCTCAGATTGATTCTGTTGTTTCAGTGGGTAGCACCTGTTAGCTCACATCCCTGCACTGCAAAAAAGGGGTGTCTGAAAACAAGATAAAAACACTAAATTTGAGGTAAAATGTACTCAAAACAAGTGAAATTATCTGTCCATGCAGCAAGATAATTTCACTTGACAAGATTTCTTGAATTAAGATAATTAAATCTAGAAATAAGCATGTCTAAAGAGGTATTTGGAAAGCTTAACATAAGCTGAAAATGCTGGTTTTAAAATCAGATTACTTAAAATTGTACTTTATACAGCCCCAAATTAAGTGAAATATACTAAATATAAGCATAAAATGCTGGTTGTAAGATAAGATTACTTAAATTTAAACTTTTTACAGCCTCAAAATAAGTGAATTATACTAAAGATAAGCATAGAATGCTGGTTTTAAGACTAGATTACTTAAATTTAAACTTTTTACAGCCTCAAAATAAGTGAAATATACTAAATATAAGCAATTACATATTTTGTTTTCTTACTTTTAGCAAATTAAGCTTAAGATTAGTAAAATAAATATATTAAATTTAGAAAAAAATACTCGGTATTAGTGAAGAATGACTAAGCGCTGTCTTAATGCAAGCTGGTTTATCTTGAAACAAGGCTTACTGCATCTTTAAACCTTAAAATCTAAAGCCTGTCCTTATTTTTAGAATAATGGTACAGAAATAACAATCAGAATGGCTTATAACACAACATTTATTTAACATCAGCAAGTCAAGGTTGCTATAGACATTTGAATACTATTCCATAAAAATAAAAAAAATTAAAAGCAAAAGAGCAAAAAAACCAAAACCAAAAAAAACACTTCTCAGCCCTTATGGATTTTTCATTGACTCATTTAAATACAGGCCTCAATGAGGAAATAACTCAGTGACACTGTATAAGCTTGTGCTACACAAAACTATTGTAGGCACAGCTAACAGTAAGAACTGACATGACAAAATACTCAGCTACTTCTCAATGAAAGACTTCCAATCAGCCATTGCTTTCTTGTAAGCACTAGTGGCATCTTGATCGTGGATTGTGTCACCAATTACCTCTGTTTGAATAACTGACAGGAGCGTTGCAACACATTTCGGATATCTTAAGTGCAAAGTGTAGTAATATGCCATTAACACCAACATCCCGTCTGAGAAATCTTCCTGAGGGAGGGTGGTCACAGGTACGTTACCCACAGCCACGATGGTGGTTGATCCATCAGAAAGCAGAACTGGGGAGGAGAGAGGACGCTTCTCCAGGTACAGGGCAGGGTCTTCGCCTGACTGGAACAGAATAAAAAGAACAATGTGTAGAGTGAGAAGACATAAAAATGTATTGAAAGTCAGGTGTATGTTCAATATAAAAATCATTTTTAGATTAAATGATCAGGTTGCAACCAATGACAAGCACTCTTATAATAGTCATTATTAAAAACACTGATGAAAAATATTGATTTATTATCACACTGGAAGAAATAATCATGAATGACTTCAAAATGGGACAGGGGGGACATGTGTTTAAAAAACATTTGTTTGACAGATCAAGGTGTAGGAATTTAGGATGGATTAAAAATTGATACAAGCTGATGCAAGGTGGTATATTTTTAATGTTTCTGGGATGAATGAATGGATTAATTAATCAAAGGTTTTGAAACATTTCTTGGTATTCCTTTCTGTGAACACCATTTGAGGGACACTAGAGGCACTTATGTCTTCCCCTTTTTTGCAAAAAGTAGGTCATATCTGTGATTGTGAACTTAGGGTGTATTGTTATGTGAACATGCACAACAATGTGAGAAAATAAGAGGACAGTAAGGAATCAACACACAAAAATGTTTTTACCTTCAGGACATGAAGAAGTGCCTCACAGCTATTTCCAAGCTTCTTTGGTGGTGAAGTTGGTGAGGGGAAAAGGGATGGGAGTGCATTGAAGAGGGAGAGCGTGAACTCCACTATAGAATAGAAAGATTGGTCTGAATATGGTATAAATCACAATACATTTGCATATGGAACAGCAACTTACCTCCACGGACATCCAATGGAAAATGGGGTTTCAGGGCTTTCTTCCACACACCATAGAACTGCACCTTGGCACAAAAGTCTGCCCATCTTCCTTTCACTTCCTCGATGTATCTGCTGTTGGTGCCACCTACTATGTGCCGCAGCTCATCCATTGCCTAAGACAGCATTGTGCACAGTTATTCAACCATTGGAAATTTAGAACACAGATGGATAGACAGTAATTCAAGTGCAAGTAGTGAAAAAAACAACAACATACATTTCGAACATCTTTAAAGCATGGATATGCCTCAAAGATTTTTGCAGGTCGGTCCTCTTCCCTTGTAACATCTGCATCAATGAAAGCCCGTCTGGCCTTAAACTCAAGGTCTAAAACTTGAGCAACATCGCTTTGATTGGGTTTTGCATTTGGCTTATTGTACATGTTGCTCAAGGTTTTGTAGTGCCTAGCCTGCATCTTCAGACTGTCCTGGCTGACTGAAATGGCAAAAAACAGAGCAGACATTTCAATGTAAACACAAGTTTATTGCATTATTATGCAGGTCGGTCTACTACCCTTGTAACACCCAAAGCATTTAACTTAATTGAAATAAGGTAAATACAATAATTTTATGTTGTTTATATGAACAATGGGAGTTGTCTGAAAAAAGTGTTTCCATTAACATCCACAATCTAAGGAAATTTAAACTGAATCTCCAACAGTTTAGACTCTGATTTGCCACTCTGAAAGTCATTATCATGGATAACAGGCTGAGAGGTGTGCTGAGGTGGGCTTACCAACATCATCCTTTGCAGGCGTGGTTGGTGAAGCAATCACAGTCCTGAGTGAGGAACCTGAGGCTGATGCGGATGGCAGCAGCGAGGTTTTGGTCTTTGGCTTCCTTGGCACAGAGGGGGGTCGTTGTGCTGGGGATGCTTTTTTGGGAAATAATGAAAAAAATCTCAACATAATTGAAAGCATGATAACAAGCAAAACAGGCAGATAAACACAGTGCATGCCTAGCCATGAACTCTGGCTCGACAAATACGGACAACTATAGTTTTATTACATGATTAGACAATTTTTAGACAAAAAACAAGTTGTATGACAGCACCCCTTCATTTTTCGCCCACAATTTGCACACCTGCACTGGAGTTGTCCTCGCTAAGGTCATCATTGCTCTCAAGAAGTATGGTATTATCACTCGAGTTGCTTGTGTCTGTCCAATCCGTCTCCATGTCTTGGTTGTCTGCACTGAAGAGAGCTGTCTTTGCCACTCCTCTTTGTGGTACAGAGCCTTGCCTCTTCCGTGGGGATCTCATATTTTGGAGTCGCTTGTACATTTTGGTGTACATGGTCAGCTGTGGTAAAAGAATGTTAGATACGTTGTTTGTCTTGTTGCTGACCTGCCCACAGTTTTGGTTTAGATAAAAAATAATACTTACATATGGCATGTTTGGATCATCATCCCGTAACATTGGGTAATAGTCTATAATCTTCTGTGACATGGCTCTCATTTCCAATTTTGACGGGTATCTGACTTCTTTCCCCATGGGACTGGCACGCAGAATAGCAACCATACTGGTTATTGTGTTCCTTACAAGTCTGCAACATAGCTCTTTGGACATTTTGTAATTTTTTTCCTTTCCATTGCAGAGCAGTGCAAAGTATTGACTACGCGCCATGTCTAACTCTGAATCAGTGTACACCACATACTCTGGAGGGTCTGGCATTTTCATTTTTTTCTCAGCAGATATGGGGGTTGAGGTTTGAGGCTGGCATGGTGGCATGGCACAATTGTTGGCATCTTGGTCCGTGGTATTTTCACACTATTAGGATTGTGTAGAATGAAAACAAAATGCATTAGAACCATTAAAATTCATACTTTACTAATTTTTACTCATTCAAATTTGTGTTTACATTTTCACTGATGAAATTCCAAAGTTTCTTTCTTTTGAGGAAATTCTCTGGGCCAGGAAAAAGATCCCTCAGGTCATCCCGGCTAAGGCCTTTCAAAGCCTCCTCATCAACACTGGCAGCTGTGAGATATATGACAAATATCTATCTTTAGATAAAGCAGTAACAAGCTACAGAACCAATCAATTTATTTAGTAAGGCTATACACTGCAGCTAGAAGGTAGTGAAGCACCAGAGGCGGAGGGCATTTTTGGTTAAATTTAATTGAGACATAGTTAGATTAACCTGACATTGTAAAAACACTCCACATACTTTACATTGTCATGTATTGATTCCCAAGAGTCCAAGCTTTCAAATGAGGTATAATGACTATGCTACATAACAATCTGATGAATGGCGGATGATTTACAATGTTGGGGGTTCGGGGGGGGAGGGTAACGTTCCCGCCGGCGGGACACTGCAGATCGTGTGTTTTTAAAATGTGGGATTTCTATTTCACAATCATATATTTTGCTTTAGAATTCTGACTCTTACTTAAAATGTTTCATCCTAAGCATATTTTAAATTCGTTAAGCAAATGAAGGTTGAGGAAAAACCCAGCAAGCAGAAAAATGTTGGATTTCAAATAAGGTATTCAGTTATTAATAAAGTACACTCTATAAATAGCATCAATACATCATATATAAACTTTATTCATGACTTACCCTCCAACACCGATAGAGTAGCATCATCAGAAGTATCCATCCTAGATTCATCAGCTCCCTGAAGCATTAACAGGCGGTACCGTAGAACTACCTGGAAAAACCCATAGGCAAACAGAGCTCGTTAGCTAGCAGCTAGCGTGTAAAAGTGCAAATCAATGGGTTAAAAATTAGCTAGCTTGCTAAGCATATACCGACATACGGACAACGCATGTTCTTCTTCTGCTTCTTGGCAGATTTTGTAATACCGCCACAACAACCAATATGATTTTGGCAAGTAATATTTACCAATTCAATAAAGTTTACTGACCTTGAGCCGCTCTTCTTGCACTTCTTCTTCAAATGTAACGCACCCAACTCTTTCAGTTACTCAAGCGAAGAACCGCGATCACTGACGTCATTGAGGTGGGACCGTTGGAGGATATGAACTGAGGATGCGCAAAAATGATCGGATGTAAACATGCTTTTTAGCAAAATATTAGTAAAACAAAACATTTACCATCATAAAATTAATTAAGTCGCATTTATAATTAGAGAAATGTATTGTTAAAATAATAACAAATGATTTCATGAGTGCCCCCCTCCCCATGCACCGTCGTTGTCGCGGGCTAATGACCCTGATCATTAGCCCGCGACAATGACGGTGCATCATGGCGGCGTGGAGGTGTATGATATGTTTCGTCTTTGTTGCTTTAAGTCTTAAAGTACTCCTTAGCCACATTAATAAAAGTCACAGTCGCAGCCCGGATTTTTGGGTTTACTGTGGTATTGACGGATGTGAACAGGATTTTAGAGTTTTCAACTCCTTCTTTCGCCACATTAAACGGACGCACCTTCAGTATTTGAGGACTGGATGCCCGCCAAGCGGATGGAGTACGACGCCTTCGTCTCGGTCTTTGGGACAGGAAACATTTGGCGTTTCGGTGTTTGCCAGCTGTAGCACTCCTGCAGCGGCCAGCACTGTGGCTGTCCCACCTGATGCCTCTCTACCTGAACCGCCACCGCAGCCTGACGCTGACGACCGCCTTGAGTCCGTAAGTTTCCACAATTTAATTTATTTTTACCTTTGAGGGCTTATCGTGCCAATTAGGTTGCTCTCTGTGTGATGCTGACTTGTGTTAAGTTATTTAATATTTTTGTCCTACATATAACGATATATTTAAACAGTGGCCTCATTGAATCCACACTGCGAGTGTGCGCGTTAATCATGCATGATTTGAGTAGCCTATGCACACTTTCTCTTTCATAGGCCTATTGTCTCCATTGAATGCTAAGTTAGTTATCGTCATAATACGACGTTATACAAGGTAAAACAGGCAACAATACTTGCAATACAATTCGAGAAATTAATTATGTGCTCTTTGCACACAAGAATAAACATAAAAAAAACATTTAATTCCTCTTACCTTAGACCAGGGGTGTCAAACTCATATTGGGTCGGGGGCCGGATTGGTTCAAATGAGATCTCCAGTGGGCCGGACTAATTTTGCCGACATCACTATAACTTAATCCATGGAATATAATGGCGGCTGTATAATGTTTTTAATTAATCATTATGCTATCCTTGCATCAGATAAAAATATTTATTTCAAATTTGATTTTTTTTTTGGCATTGACTGGGATCAGTGCATTAATAATACAGAGTACAGTAGAGAGAGAGAGAGACTTTAGATGTGTGTGCGTCAGACTACAGCACAGTTTGCACTCTTTAAGGTTCATCACAGACAAAACCTGCTCACATGTTGTCACAAACACACTGAGTGTCTTTGATGCAAACATTGTCATCATCGGGTATTTTAGTGCCAACATTAAAACATGATCAAATGTTTCCAAACGAACAGACGTGAACTCTTCCTTCCGCGTTGCGCACTGCAGTCTGATCAGCTCCGTGTGGAGATCCACGTTCTTTAACTGGGCTTAGTAAACTCAGTAAAACTACTTTTAATATGAGCCCAGCAGTCCGTTCTTCTACGTGTCCGTACCATCGTACTCTAACTCTGTCACTGACTTTTTATGCGCCATGAATCTGCCATCTCTGTGCGTAATTCAAGGAATAATTTTAGCGCTGCTCCGCGACTTAACCGCAGCGGACCTCTGTATGATCGGACAGCCTGTGCGGAATATCGTTTTCGGATAAGGAGGAAATGTTCAGTTATAATGACATGTTTACAATCTGATGAGAGCTGGTTATAAAGGCGCAACAGCAGGACTCTATTTAGAAGTGATGTCACGCTGAAACTTTTAAGTGATCAACACTTTCACCTCTGGGTGACCTAAAAATGAACCATCTGTAAATAAAATCAGTTCATATTCATTTTAAATGACTGTTTTTACCATAATCAGAGGTAAAATAAGTCGGGAGATGCCAGAGCTCAACGCCGGTGTCCGGAACCGAGACCTAGTCAGGATGTGTGGAGACGGCCTGGGCCGTTACGCATGACGGAGAGGGGTGTTTTTTTCAGTCCAATTCGTATCAGCATTTTACCCTTTTACGTTGCTATACATAGTTTATTTTACAACTCAGTGAAAATATTTATGAAAAATATTTATTTTAAGAAAAAAAGCTCATAAATTTTTTTTTTCAAAAATTTCCCCATTCTTCCCAAAACGTCTCGCGGGACAAATGAAAGCTGCTGTCGGTCCGTATGTTTGACACCCCCGCCTTACACGATAGAGCTGCTCAGGTCCCAGACCAGTGAAGCGAATGTGGGATTAAAATTAAGTCTTTCCCCTCTCGTGCGTCCTCTCAAAAAATCAATTTCAAATCAATTGCAACTTTGACTGAGTCCATCTACTCACTCTTAAAAAATTACAACTCATTTTATAAAGGAAGAAGCTGTTGCTGTGACATCCAGAACCAGACCTGATATTGCTAGATCTGCAGCGGCATTCGCCATCAGTGTCCGGGATCAGTGCCACTTGTCACAGGTAAATTTATCTTCACGGGCAAATGCTTTAATGGTACTATTAATATCATATTTGTGAATAATTACTTGAAACAATATTTATAAAAAATATATAAATAATGATTTATTTCAATATTTTAATGTAAAATATGGGCCTGTGATCAATAATTATATGGATGAAAAAATAATTTACATTTTAAATATTTTCCCAGAGAACTGTCAACAGTGTCATCTCAGGGGTGCAACAGTACCAAGCTGCTCTCATTGACACGCTAAGGGAGAGAATCAGAAGGGTGTTTGAAGAGAATCAAGACACAACTGCTCAGCTCCAAGGTGAGGCTTTGGCTACGTTTGATGCGTTCATGGATCCTTTCTCAACCACAGCATATGGACAGAATAAAACCATCCGTGAACTATTCAATCCAGTCAACCCAGAGGAAGTTGTGGTGTCCCAGAAGATTTGTTGGGTAAAGCGTGGTCTTTCAAGGGTCATGGCCTTAAGAGGCAAAAGTTTTTACTATGTACCACTCATTCAAACTCTTAAGCAGTTACTGACCAATCCCAGAATCTTCACCATGTTAACCACTGTACCACAAAGAAGTGAGGGATTCTTGTATGATTTTACTGATGGAGCCCTTTTTACATCCCATCCATTATATTCTCAAAGGCCAAATGCATTGCAAATACTATTGTACACCGATGAAATTGAAATATGTAACCCTTTAGGCCCCCATGCCTCTGCAAATAAATTACTGATGTTTTATTATAGTTTAGGGAATATAGATCCAAAATTTAGGTCGAAGTTGGCTGCAATAAGACTCCTTGCTATTGCCAAGGCAAACGATATTTCTCAGTGGGGTGTTGATGTTATACTAAAAAGAATCCTAAAAGATCTGACAATTCTGTACAATGGTGTTAGGATTGACACCCCAAATGGTGAAATTGAGTTGTTTGGTGCTGTGATAGCCATATGTGGAGACACACTTGCCCAACATGATATTGCTGGATTTAAACAAGGTGTTGGTTTTGCTTATAGCAAATGTAGACATTGTGAATGCTCCTTTGAGGATATGCAAAGTATTTTTGAGGAGAATAGGTTTGCTGAAAGAACTTTGGAAAAGCACATTAGGCAGTGTGTTGAAATAGATAAGGCAAGCACAGAAACATTGAAAGCATCCCTCAAAACCACTTATGGGATTAACAGAAGAAGCAGACTAGTTGATGTTCCAGCATTTGATCTGATCAAACAAACACCACAGGATATAATGCATGTCATTTTTGAAGGTGTTGCACCAATGGAAATAAAGCTTGTATTAAAAAACCCTGATTCTGTCAGGACAGATAGAATTAGATGAGATTAACTCAGCTATTCTAAATTTTCCTTACTCACCTCTAGACATACGAGATAAGCCATGTCCTATTAGTGTCAGTACTTTAGCTGCTAATGACAATAAATTAAAGCAGTCATGTGGACAAATGTTGATACTTTTAAAAATCCTACCTTTTCTTTTGAATGATATGGACAACGAGTATGTCAAATTTATTCTCAAGTTAATTGAGATTGTTCAAATTGTCCTTGCTCCTGTTATTTCTTTAGAAACTGTATAACGGCTCAGACGCATGATTGAGCAACATCTGCATCATTTCAAAGAACTTTTTTCTGAATCCAATGTAATACCCAAGCAACATTACATGTTACATCTACCAAGCCAAATCATATCTCTTGGTCCATTAATTAGAAGTATGTGTATGCGATTTGAAGCTAAGCACAGTTATTTTAAGCAGTGGGCTTCTAAGTTAAATTTCAAAAATGTCTGTAAATCGCTTGCAAACCATAATCAGTTCCTTGAATGTTGTCAAAATGAAATAGGCATTGAGCATCCAATTTTTGCTAGTGAAAGAGAATCGGGGCCTGTCTCAGCTGTCAAAGATATTGATTATGTTAAGAGAAAAGTCATAGATTTTCTAGGCGTAGAGGTCATGCAATCTGTTGTCTCAGTGAAATGGTACATCCTCAATGGCAATAAGTACATTAGTGGGAAATCTATGATTATTGTAGATGTAGATGGTGCTTTCCCAGTGTTCGGACTGATAAAAGATATATTTGTGATTGATTCCTCTTATGTTGCTTTTGAGTACCAGCGTTATGAGACACTGAATTTGAGTCCAGAATTGCTGGCATATGAGGTGGCAGTTCCCAATGTTGCCCAGGCTACAGAATTTGTACATGAACTCATTGACTGCATTTCCTATTTTTTAATTAGTTTTAAGGAACATATGTTTGTGCCAATAAAATATAGTCTTTGTGATATTATTGCCCACAGAAGTAGACATTAAAATGGAGGAATGATAAGGGATGCATTGATGTATTGGGTGATCAAGTTTGCCTGTTTCCTGTTTTGTGTTTCCTGGGCCTGTTTTGTTAACAAACATTGGTCATCAAAAAAGATAAGATTTCTTTGTGATCCATTCCTCTTATGTTGCTTTTGAGTACCAGTGTTATGAAACACTGAATTTGAGTCCAGAATTGTGTCTTTGTGATATTATTGCCCACAGACATTAATTTGGAGCAACAATGTATTGGGTGATCAAGTTTGCCTGTTTCCTGGGCCTGTTTTGTTAACAAACATTGGTCATTAAACAATTCCATGGACTGTATGGTGAGTTGTGGTGAAGGCTGTATAATTTATCCTGACATTGTCTGAACATACTTGAAGTCAGAGCAATAATAAACTCTGTTTCTTTCAGATGCTTTTTGTGTGACTCTTGAATCAAGCAACTTGAGTTTGTTACTGAATCTTAAAACAAGCTTTATTTTGATGAGAATTTGGGGGAGAGATGTAAAAGATCTTATTTTAACAGTTATTTACCTCATTTTAAGATTTAATGCCTATTTGAGACAAAAAATATAAGGTTGTGCTTGATTTAAGATTATAGTGTAAAGTTGAACACTTAAAATAAGAAATTCACTCTTAAAACAAGATAAATTATCTAATACTTCTAAATCTAAGTTTTTTTATCTTGATAAGATTCAAATAATTTGCAGTGTGGCTACCGCTAAGTCATTGGCAAAAGTGAATTATTGTAACCCTGTTTATGTCATGATTATATGAGAATATTTTACTTTAGTTTAATTGATCAGACTGGCCCATGTGTTAACAATTCAAACTAATCATGAGTAAGTGCCAGGCACACTCTTCTTTAAAAACATAAAGCTGATGCTTACATTATTGCATTTGTTTATTAAAAATAGTTATCCT